>VXBN01016135.1:0-75000 GCA_013397395.1 Sinosuthora webbiana
CAGTGCCTGACTCTCTTATTATTGTGTCGAGATAATGACACCCTGACGGTGCAGCACTTAGAAAAGCTCATTTCTGATAGATGTAAAAGCATGAAATAACGGTAGACCAAGAAATCCTAATTTGGAATTCCCTGATAATGTAAGGTTAGGGCCCGTACTTCGCGGGCCTGATTCCACAGCGTATTACTCCATCCTGAGCCCGATGTAAATCACCGAAAATCAATAAAAATGGGTCAGCTGGCTGGTGTAAATTGGGCTGCCTTCATTACAGGCCATGGATGGATGCCAGTTTACACCAGCTGAGAAATTGGCCGGGTGCAGTTATATCTGTGTAAAGCTGTCAGAACTCAGTGATTCATCAGCAACTGCACATTTACTGCACATTTCTCCGTTTCCTTTCCATATATATCCGTATTTAAAAGTTGGGTGGTTCGACACTGCCCTTGAAGGAAGAGTGATGCCTGCTAAGCTGATCCATGGGCGATGGAAGCGGCACGTTTCTCTGGTCACCAGGCACTGGTGGAGAAGGGTCTGAGTTCTGTGGGGCTGCTCCTGCTGCAGGATCCTCCAGGGGTGATATCCAAGGTGGGGCTGCACCAGGATATCTGTGTGTGTCTGTGCCTGGAAGGAGCAGTGGGATAAAACTGCATCCAGAGAGCCAGGGGAGCAGCGTGGACACCTCAGAAGAGCAGAACGTAAAACACTGGAACAAGTTACTTGGAGAGGTGGTAGATGCTCCATCCTGGAAGTGTCCCAGGTTGGACAGGCCTTGGAGCACCCTGGTGTAGTGGAAGGTGTCCCTGCCTATGGCAGGGGGGTTGGATTAGATGATCTTTGAGGTTCTTCCTGAGTCAAATCAGTCAATAATTCCATGTTGTCACAGCAGGCGTGCTTTGTTCCTCATGTATCCACCAGGGTTAAGCTGAGGAGATCCTGCTGCCAGCCCTGGACAGCCCTCACCATGGCTCACCTTTTTAAGAGGCTTCTTCCACCCCTTTTTGAAGCTAAGGAGGTTCTCTGTTATTGTAGACCCACAACTGAAGAGCTCCTGAAGATGGAGAAGGAAAGTGGGGGATCATTTCGGTGTGTGCTTGCCTCTCTCAGAGTAAATACCCAGGAAATTGAGAAATAATGGAGGAGTGTGATAGTCACAGGTGAAACAAAGAGCCTGGCCATGATGAAAGAGCTCAGAGAAGACACTCTGCTTCTCCTCAGATGTCAGCTCCTCCATGTATTTTGGGTGTCCCCCCTTGAATGAGAGTGATCCCTCAGCCGAACACAGCACACGCTCCAGTTTAACTGAGGCCCTGCAGGACCACCACCCACCTTTTTGCTAAAAGTAGCAAAACCCACAGGATGTTTTTGCAAGCTGGGGCTGTGCCTGGTGGGCTTCCCACCCCACATCTGGGCTCCTCACGGGTCCTCTCCTGGAGGGCCAGAGCCACCCAAGTCCCAGGAGCTGGAATCAGAGCTGGCTCGCCTCGTGCAAGCATGGATTATAACTGACGTGACTTTGTGGTTTCCTACCTCAGCTTTGAAATATAGTAAACTCACAAAAGCTACTGTAGAGTTCAGAACAAACACAGGGGGTATGTTTAGTTATTTGTTTTTGTAGTAAAATAAAATATTTATTATACACAGACACCTACTGTGAACAGAGGGTAAGGCCACTGTGTTTTATCTCTAGGGTGTCATGTTTGACTTCCATTAGGGATGTATTATAGACCTGTGGGTTTTCATGAATTCAGAAAGTCCACTTTGAACACTGATTTCAAAGCCTACAGGGGGTGTGAGGAATGTAAGAACACTGCTTCGTAGCAAGGAACCTGTTGCATCTAACAAACACCTTGCGTTTGATAAGTCAGAGTTGAGGCAGGCTATAAAGGAGCTCTTATTTTTAATTTTTTTTCTTCCTTAGCACGATTTTAAAGGAGGATTTCCTATTGTTTGCCTGGTAACTTCAGCCCATCTGGAAGCTCAAGGTGAAGGCAATGAACGAGCTCCTGAAAAATGCACCATTACATCAGCATACTTTTCCCATTTTTCCCTAATTCCCTCCCAATGAATCATATGGGAGGAGAAAACGACCTCAGCCATCAGGTGGATACCGATCCATCTCCATAAGTGCCTCTCACGTTAATGGTGCTGTCCAAAACTCTAAGTGCCACTTGTGGGTGGTGTGTGGAGGGGCTGTGGGTGGGGTGTGGCACTGGGGGAGCTGGTTCTGCCAGCCCCGTGCCCCCCACATCACCCTGGGGTGGCTGGTGGAGGGTTGGCCATGAGGAGCAGCTCGTGGGGCTTGGGGCTGTGCTCCCCACAGCTGCTGAGCAGCCTCTGGGCTCAGGAATTCATGGGGAGTGGGGGCATTCCCACGTTTTCAGAGCACAGGAGTGATGTGGGACCACCATCTCCATGGAGGGGTTGGAGGCAGCAGTGGGAGGGAGGAGAAGCTGTCAAAGGAATCTGCTGTGAAAACGTGAAACCTTCAGATGGGAATTTTCTTCTCCCTCCTGTCCCTGTTCCCATCTGTGGCTGGACAGCCAGGAAGGGATGTGTCCCCTTCTCTTCAGACCCGTGTATCTCACCCTACACAGCACAACAGAGCTGACAAGATGTGAAATGGAAACCCCTGAAGGACAGACATCGGTGCCTCACTCTGCGCTTGAAGCCACCCAAGGCATTCGTGTTTTGTCACAGCCACCAAATTAAAAAACAAAACCAAAACAACAAAGATGCTGAGACGGCCTGGCTTTGTAAAATCAGTGCAGGAATCAAAATTAAAGCTGGTTTGGTTCACCTCCTCCAGCCGAGGAGTACTGACACATTTTGAATGTTCATTCGCTTCCTTGTTCTTCATTGTGTTTATTGCTGGCTGTGGAGGGAACGCACATGGATTTGTTTCCATAATGATTTCATGGAGAGGTCAAACCCCACTGAATCCAGATAAGTGCAGGAGCCAGCAGGGTCCTTCTAAGCATTGGAAAAGACTTGGCACTGCTGAACTTCTGCACTGTGGGAAGGTCAGTGCAGGACGTTACCAGTGCCTATTAGGCTGAGCATAGCTGGGGCTGGAAAATGTGGTGAGAGAAAGTAAGCCTAGAAATACTCTTGCTAAGGCTAAATTCTGCTACTAACAAGCCTTCTGCTCCTAATTATTCCTTCAGTTCTGCTCTACTGACACAATTTTGACACAGGGTAACGTGTTCATAAGAACTTGATTCTCATTTTTCGGCAGATAACAGTGTTTATGTGCTAAATCTTGCCCAGCACAATATTTAAAATACCCTTAAAGCCAACCAGTTGGGATAGAACAGCAACAGCTGTTTGGTATAGTAACCGATGGACAGAATCATTTACTTGTATCCAAATAAAATTTGATTGGAGATGAGAAAGCAGTTGAACCAGACAGCCTGGAAATATTCCCTTGGTTTTGTTTTGTCCTGTTTTGTTTTTCCTCGGGATTTTACGTCAAGGATAATGCCATTACACTCAGTAGTAAAATTCCTGTTGGCCCCTTGGAAGCCAAAGTTTCACCTCATTCCTGCAAACTGCACCACACAGAGGTTTTGGTGGGGTGAGCTCACCCTTGGAAACCACTCAGGGTCCTGCTACCCATTCCTGGGGTTTTCACCCTACATCCAAGGTTGTTCAGGGAGCACAGGGCTCTTCCCAGGTCCCCCCCACAGCACTAATGCCTGGCGAGGGAGGTGAGCAGCAATAGTCATGGACAGTAAGTCCCGACTTGGTTCTGTGCTTCCCGTTCCACTTGAATTCAACCATTAAATCTGAACTTCCAGTTCAAATTAAATATGTCATGACCAATGTCAGATATATGGACAACTTCAGAGTGGAATAACCCAAGGCAATCTGCTCTGATCGTATCATGCCTTGAGTCCCGGACTAAATCCAGGGGGAATTTAATAAAATAGCTCAGTCAAGCATTGATCTTTCCTGATGGTTTTTTTCTTCCTTTCTAATGGTCTTCTCACACACATTGCCCTCACTCCTGTCTTGGAAAACAACACAGTATCATAGAGGAATAGCCCAAAATATTTCAGCACTGCAGCTATTGTACCTTTTGCTATTGACCTCCTTTCCAAGCTCTCATTTGATGACGGTGGTGGAGGATGACAGAATTAAATGATTTTGTTTCTCTCTGCCGATGTTACATTTGGTACATGGAGTGAGTGAGGTATTGTAAAGTGGGATGATAGTGCTGCAGGAAAAACTGCCTGGTGTTTCACTGTGCTCCAGAGCATCTGTAAGCAGAGCCTGGATGTCCTTTTAGAGGATGTTGTACAGCTCCCTTTGTCCGTCCCTGGAACAGTGGTGGAAAACCAAGCTCAGAACATCCTGGAAATTGAAGAGGTTGAGGTGTCAAGATGGAGATGAAGGACTGGTGGTGCACCTCAGGTTTGCAAGCAAGGGGTAAGGGAACAGTCTTGGGATGCAAGTCCTGTGGATGCTCAGAGAATGGGACATTAGCATGTAAGAGACTCCTAAAAATATTATGGTTCATGCCCCTTTTAGGATATAATATTTTATCTAGGTGGAAAATATAAGTGCATGTAGTTCATAAGTTCGTGTAGTGATATAACAAGGGGAAGGGCCATGACTGAAGGAGGGTGGGTTTTGATCAGAGATTAGGAAGAAATTCTTCCCTGTGAGGGTGGGGTGCCCAGAGCAGCTGTGGCTGCCCCTGGATCCCTGGAAGTGTCTCCAAGGTTGGACATTGGGGCTTGGAGCAGCCTGGGACAGTGGGAGGTGTCCCTGCCATGGCAGGTGTGGAATGGTCATTATTCACTCCATGATTCTATATCACAGTATCTGGTAGAATATAATCTATCCCAGTCTTACAAAACATTCAATTTTACTTACCAACCTCTAATATTTAATCTGGAATCCAACAATCAACTTTTTTAGACGGAGCAAAAATTGCAGTTAACTGCACTGTGAAAATTCCCGGGGAGTGCTGCCGCTGCTGCTGCAGTGCATGAGCTGCACTCCTTCCTCACTTCTCTCCCCATTATTTTCCTTTGAAAAAGATTTTTTTTGGTTTTTTTTTAGTGCTTTCTCTAAGGAGAGCATCAAAGTGTTGTTACCTCTGGACTACCCAGGTGTTCCCAGGGAGAAGCAGAAGGACAGAGCTGGATTTGGGACCAGGGGACAGCTGGCTGACAGTGAAGGTCTTTACTGGAAACCCACTGCAGAGACAGTGGCAAAAACGTGTCCCACTGCATTGATGGCTGAGCTTAACATTTACATAACATCCAGGAAAGAGAACCCAGCACTGTATGACTTTGCTTTAAAAATGAGTCCTTGGGTAAGATCCCTCTCCGATTTGAAACCCTTCCAGGATTTGGAAGAGTTTCAAATAAAATTAAAAGAAAAACAAAGCTCAGGCTCCTGAGATTGCTCCACTACACACTGACGAGTGAGTGTGAGGGTATGTTTTGTCTCTAAAGAAAATAGCAAAGCCTGTAGCAGTCAAGACAGTTTATAAGCATGAACATAATTTTGAATAGCCCTAGCTCTGGTTTGCTATGACCTCTGCAACTCAGCTCTGAAGAAAAAAGTAAAAAAAAATTCCCTTAATGCCAGCTATACACCAGAAAAGGCACTTAAACTCCGCAGATTTAGAAATCACTGGCATGTCTTGTTTGTCGTGATGGACCTTTTCATTTTATTAGTTACAAAATAGAACTTTTTCTCAGGAATCTGGGAAAATACCCCATTCTCTCCCAAAAGATGCAATGCATGCACTCATCAGAAAACACGATAGAATATAAGAAGTCTTTTATTCAGCGTTTGAAAGCTTTTCTTTATTTCATTCCCCTCTAAATTTTACCTCTTAATTTGAACTGTAAAGTGTCTTCCCTTGCTGGGAAGCGGTTAATGCACAATCTGACTTTGTGTTTTCAAAAAGACAAAATGCTCCTGCCCTGTCTCAGAGCTCTCCTCACCACATGACCAGGCAGCACAGGCTTCCCTTTGTCCTGCCCATGCACCTGGTGTGCTCAGAGGAGTTAGGAAGAGGAAGGGAATGATCATTTTGGGGTGTGGATGGTTCATGTGCCCCTGGCCATGCCCTGTTCCACCTCAGCCACCATCCTACTCATCCGTGTGTTTTCTTTCCCTCTCACCCATCCCACTGAGGGGGCTGTGGACTCCAAACAGCCCAGCAGAGACACCCCATCTGCCTGTGCTGACCCATTCTGGTTGTCACTTTGCTTAATCTGCACAGCAGTAGATTGATTTAAAATTTCAAACCCTGAAAGTTCAGCGTTTTTACTGTCTCTTCTCTCCAAGTACTGACCTTAAATCATAGAATCGCTGAATTATTTTGGCTGGAAAAAACCTCTAAGATCACTGAGTCCAACTCTTCCCCAGCACTGCCAAGGCCACCACTGCCCCATGTCCCCAAATGCCACATCCACATGGATTTTAAATCTCTCCAGGGATGAGGACTCCAGCGCCGCTTTGGGCAGATGTGCCAAGGCTGGACAACCTTTTCCATGAAGAAATTTTCCCTAAATCCAATCTAAACCTCCCCTGCTGTAACTTGAGACCATTTCCTCTTATCCTATTGCTCCTCAGGTCCATCTCCAAAACATGTGGGATGATCTGCCAGGGACCTGTCAACCAACACATGCTGTGCATCAGCTCTCTGTGGTGCACAGGCTCCTGGATGAGATTCCATCAGTCCCTCTTCCAGCAAAGTCACTCCCAAGCAGCCAAGGCCAATTGCACCGTGGAGAGACGGAGACACCCACACTCCTTGTGTTAACTCTGAACCTTCACAGGAAAACTGGGAATATTTCAGCAGCGGTTCAATGTGCACCCGAATGCACATGTTAGCTTGACAGCGAAATGTTTTCCCATTATTGTGTGTGTTTAAAATGCTGGGGGAGTGGGAAAATCATCCAGAATGATCAGTTCAACCAAGTGATTTTTTTTTTTTTTCTGGCTGTTGGAGCCCCTTTCTGTGTTTGCTCACATCCTGCACTGGGAGTAGCAGCAAAGCCAGGATGTTTAGCAGCTACTTCAGAAGGATTGAGGATTACCTACAGAGAGATGGGAGGAACTTTCTGTTTTCTGGGTTAAAAAACACCACAAACTCTCAAAGACATCAGTTTGTGTTAGTGGGGGATGTGGCTCATCAGCAGGTGAACCAAGAGAAGGAAAGGGCAGATATTGTCTGGCACATTGAGAAAAGGGTCCTGTTGCTGAGGACAGCAATAAAAAGAGAAAAAAAACCACACAAGTGTGGAGGAGATTTTGTCTTTTTTGAGTGCCTGGACTTAATGGATTTTTCTGGCTGAGCTGTGTAGAACAAAAACCAGCACGGCACTTCCCGTCTCTGCTCCCCGCACTTCTCCGGGGCTGCTCATGTCGTAAATCACTCACAACTTCACTAAGGTGATCCTTACACAGTCAATCTATGTCTTTAACACAAAATCAAGTGGGGGGAAAAAAAAAATTACAACATGTCTGTCCCATTTTCCTGAGCCAGCTTTTCTATCTCAGTAAGCAAATTGTGATGTCCAAGCCCATGTAAGAGCCAGTTAGAAATGCCAGCAGTATATTTAATTTTGGCGTACGTGCCAGAAAGTCCAAGGTTTCTTGTTCTCTCCTCAACATCCCACTTGGCTGAGGTTTTGTCCACCAACTTCCTTCCTCTTCCTTTCTGGTCTCTGTTTTGTTTCATCCCTGTTCATCTTCTCCTGCCCTGTGCCTGGAGGGTGGCTCTGGGCTTCTCTCCCAGCATCCTGTGAGCACTTTAGAAACCTTTCCATGGGTAAATTGGTCTTTAGAGCAGCATTTTCAATGGCATTTTTGCTGCTCCTACTCCACTGCAGCACTGCAAAAAATGTGCACAATGCCTTGTTTGCTCCGAGTCTTCCTCAAAATTCCCTGGTGAGCTGTGCTGGGTGTACTGGGAATAGTGGTTCTCTGACAGTAAATAGTTTATTGCCTTCCAAAGACGCTTCTGGTTATTTTCTTCATGTATATTTTTATATGTACACAAACACATCCACACACACACATTTGTATAATTTAAAATTCTCCCTTCTCTCCAAATATTGTTTTCGTTAAATCATAGAACCGTTGAGGTTGTAAGAGTTTGATTGAAAACGGCATTGTCAACCAGATCAGAGCTCTGTGTCACATCCAGTTGTTCCTTGAATACCTCCAGGGATGGGGATTCCAAACCTCCCTGGGAATTTCCAAGGCCTGAGCACCCTTTCCGTGGGGAAATTCCTGCTGCTGCCCACCCTGAGCCTCCCCTGGCCCAGCCTGAGGCCGTTCCCTCTGCTCCTGTCCCTGTTCCCTGGGAGCAGAGCCCGACCCCCCCGGCTGTCCCCTCCTGGCAGGGACTTGTGCAGAGCCACCAGGTCCCCCCTGAGCCTCCTTTTCTCCAGGCTCAGCCCCTTTCCCAGCTCCCTCAGTCACTCATGGTTCTTCCTCCAACAAAGAGTTAAAAAATCCATTAAATTTAAGACCTCTTGTGCCTCATTTCACGTGTGCCAGCAGCTGAGTGCAGTTGAAACAAGTCCTAGCATCGACTTCCACAATCTTGGATCAAGTGCAGTGCCAGTGCTCCCTGTGATTAGATGGGACACTGAGTGACGGGCTGTCCTGTTTGCAAACTGCTTTTCAAAAATCATTTAAGCAGATTTCAATATGTGTTGTTCATTCTGAAGTGTAAAAGTACCGTATCTACCAACAGTAGGAAATTATTTGAGAAAATAGATTAAGAATGGCAAGTGGGACATATGTTATTGAGAAATGAAGGAGAAGGGGTTTTTTTTCTTTTTGGAAAATCTTCCAAAAGAAGAGCTGAGCAAGAACTCGCCAGATTTGGCATTTCAAGACAAAGCTGATTTGAGCTGAGTTCAGAAAAAGGTCTCAGTGTCAAATGTTTTCAACCCTTTTGCATTAAATGAACTGAAATTCAGCCAAACCAGATTCCTCAGATTTGGGGGAAAAAAAAGATTCCCTCCCAAGCCCAGCAGAAGCAGGCCAAGTTTCATCCTGACAGGAACGTTTTTGCCAAAGCTATAAAAGCCGAAGTGAAAGTAATGATGCTTTATCTGGCATTTATAAGGCTCTTTCATCCCAAAAGTTCCTAAAGCACATTACATGTAGCAGGCTGGATTCCCCAGCCCTGAGTCAGATGTTGTTCATGCACATTCTGATTAAAATATAGGGAATTTGAGAGGGCAGGCCTGAAGATCCCAAGCAAGATCCCTTTCCATGTCCCATGGTGGGAATTCAATGTCCTAGACTGGGATCTTGGCTTTGTTGGAAATTCAAACCAGCAAATCCCAGCTGGAGAGAGGTGTTGCCCATCAGTTGTGGTCCAAAACTGGGTTGAGTGGCTCAGTTGCACTTTCTCTGCCACAGGCACGTGGATTTTTACCTGAACTCAATGCTTAAAACTTCCACTGCTCCGTGACTTTTCCCCAAGATTTCTCTTGGCTTTAACATAATTCTGTTCTCTGCATCAATGCCTCCCTTAATTCTATGTATATATGTATTTCCCATAGATGGCACTGGAATTTCATGTTTTCTTAGTTATGTGTTTTGTCCAGATTTTCCCTCTTTGGGGTGGCCAGGTTTATTTTCCCTACATTTAATTATTAGATTTTCACTCTTCGTAATTTTGAGTTGGTTTTTTTTTCTCCCTCTGGGTAATCTTGCAGAGTTCTCAGTACAAAAATTTTAAAAAAATAAAAAGATTCAAAAGTGGGTTTTTTTCCCATTTTCTCCTAGAGTTGCTTATAATTTGCATATTTAATTCAAGAAATTACTTTTACCAGATTCTGTGAGTAGAAGACGTGGACATTTTAAAGGTGACTGTGTGTCCTGAACTGCTGTGAAAACTGGGTGGGAGATGGGCACAGCATCCGTGGTGCCTGATCTTATCCCTCTCCTCCTGCTTTGGGTTCACTCCTCACTATTGACTAAGGGTAGAACAGGGCAAACTGATTCCCTGCATCCCCATTAAACTGAGAATATCCACTTAAGTAATAAGATTTTAATTACTCAAGTCAGAATTTCATATTAAACTCTAATCTGATACATTACTAGCCTAAATTAATGTCAAAAGGTGTCCGTACAGAGACTTTCATTCATTTAATGATGGTTAGTTTGGGGCCTAAACAAATTATTTGCAAAAAACTCTCCAGCCCGCTGCAGAAATGCCATTTCCAAAGCTAATGGACTTTTGATTTCCAATTAGTCCTCGCCTCACTTTGATCAGGAGCCGGTTTACTGCGAGCACCGGAACAAAAGGGTGTTGGGAAGACGGATCCTCGGATCATTTTTGCGGTGTGTTGACAGGAATGTGTGTGCAAAGAGTCATTTAATAACCTCGTAACCGGGGTGGGACACGGGGACCAGATGCTTGGCTCTGTGCCTTCCTCACAGCCTCGACAAAACCCTCCAAGAGGCACAAAACGAGCTTTTTGTCTGACCCCAAATGCGCGAACGCTCCGACGCTCTTCTCTCCTCTTGGAGATGTTGTCTTCGAAACTCCACTCTAGGAGTTCTTGTGATTAAAAACACTGATTCACACTGAATCCAAGAGTATCCTGAGCTAGAAGGGACCCACAAGGATCGAGTCCAGCTCCTGGCCTTGCACAGACACCCCAACAATCCCACGGAGAGCACTGTCAAAGCTCTCCTGGAGCTCTGGCAGCCTCGGGGCCATGCCCATTCCCTGGGGAGCCTGGGCAGTGCCAGCACCCTCTGGGGGAAGAACCTTTTCCCTGAAATCCAACCTAAACCTCCCTGAGATCCAACCTAAACCTGCCCTGACACAGCTCCAGCCATTCCCCCAGTCCTGCCATCCCTTTATTATTTAAACCTCCCAGAGCCACCCCTCTGCATCCCCTCCTGAGGAAGTTTCCCCTCATTTTTTATTTTTATTTATTATTTCTTCTTTGTCTTTGCTTGGACTCCTCAGCCATTCTAGGAAGCCAAGCCCAGCACTTTAAATGGCATTTTATGAACTAAAATGAACCTTTCCCCAGTTCCAAACCCCCGAAGCCTCTTAACACCTTGTAACCACAGGTCCACACAGAATTAACTACAAAAATCCCCAGAAAGGGTTAATCCTCGCTGGCAGTTTGGCCATATTAGAACAATTACAGTGATTCATTGTCTATGTCTAATGGCATAATCTGATTGTAAAGACAGCAGAGTGGGCGTTGGAAAATATACAGCAGCCCACTCCAGTCAGTGTGAGGCATAACAGGAAATGGTTGTGGGTGTTAACCATGTCACAAATGCTTGGATTAAATGCTGACTCCACGCCGAAAAGCCAAATAAAGATATGGGAAAGGGCCCCGTATATGTTTCAATAACAATTAGGAAAGTATCTAATATTGGGTTGAGCAACAGAGAGGGGAAAGTTGGGAGTGAGAAACCAAGCACAGGTGATTCTACTTAAAGCCGTATTTACTATCTTCCTAATGTGTGAGCCAATAAGGAAAACTGCTCGGGATAATTTCGTTCAGAAAGAAGGTATTTTATATTGAAATAAATAGGAAATATAACTCCTGATTATGATATTGTCATTAAGGTACTTATTTTCAATTAAGATTTTTTATTAGCTCTCATCAAGTTGAGTAATGAAAGTGCTGTAAAATATACTTCCTTTCCCACCCAGTGTGCTCCCTCCTGGCCCTTCAGGAAAGAAAGGGAGGAAAGGAAAGGAAAGGAAAGGAAAGGAAAGGAAAGGAAAGGAAAGGAAAGGAAAGGAAAGGAAAGGAAAGGAAAGGAAAGGAAAGGAAAGGAAAGGAAAGGAAAGGAAAGGAAAGGAATAAAAGAAGAGTAGGAGAAGAAAAGAAAGGATGAAAGAAATTAAAATTTATCAGTGTCCTGAGCTTGTTTCCCTCCTGCCCCATCCACTGGTCAGGTTTCAGCCCTGGCTGTGGTGCCAGCACCTGGACAAGCCCCTGATGGAGACTTTGTTCCTTGTCCTTCCCTTCTCCCAGGAGAAGGGCTGGCCCCTGAGCTCACATTTTGTTGAGGACCCTCTCAAATCCTCTCCAGAAGCAGCCATCCCATTCCCCAGGGAAAAAAGGGTCTGGGTTTGGACTGACCATTCCAATAATTTATTAAAATAATTTATTAAATTAAATTAATAAATAATTTATTAAATTTGTTTACTTTTAAAATTAATTTTTTAAAAGTTCTGGCCTCTTGGAGGAGCTAATGCAAAGCAAACACTTTTTTGTTTACTTGCCTTTTTTAGTCAAAGGCTTTAAAATCACAAGAAAGCCATTTTAATTGTAAATATATTTGCAGCTGCGTTTTATCAAATAATCTTACCCAAAATTCTGGTTTATGAAGTCATGATGGTTTAAATGGTTCTTCCTCTCTCTTTTTCTCTCTCTCTCTCTCTCCTTTTTCACACAAATTCTCTGGAGGATCTAAAAATAAGCCTCTAGCTATACAAGTCAGTGCTCCAGGTTTATCCCGGAGACTAAGCAGCATTTCACCAAATACCTTTATTATTTTCTGGGGTTCCTCTGCATTGTGTGAAACCTCCAAGGTTATTTGAGATCAGACGTGGAAGGAAAATGGACACATTTGAGGCCTGAGCTGGGAGGAGGAGTTTCCCAGAAGCTGTACTGGATAAATTAAAAATGTGAATTTCTGTTTTCCTGGTGCTCGGGTTACACATTTAGAGACTTTTGTTTACCCTTTATTAATCTAAAAAATACCTGTAATGAAGGTAGCGTGAAGGTAACCAGAGATACGTGAAATTCTGTGTCTTGCCTCTTGAAAAAACATCTTTAGCATCAAACCCATGAACTTTTCTATTTCACAGGTAAGGGTTTGATTCTATAGCATTAACTTTAATGGAAGAGAAGTCACTTATTTCAGCTGGGTTAAGGCCACAAAGAGTAGGGTTGGTTTAACCACAACTTGGTAAGATAACAGCATTTTTAGATGACTTTTTTTTTACTTTCTCTGATGAAATTTGAATATCCACTGCTTGGATAAACATTTAGGTAGCACAGTGAAGTGCTGGGGCAAGGAGAGGAAGATCAAGAGGTTGATGGAGGCCCAAATGTTCATTGCAGAGCTCTGAATCCTTAAAATATTTCCCCACCATCCAAATACAGCTTCCTGTGCAGGCTGACTTTATTCCTTGCCAGCACAGAATCCTTGAATGCTTTGGGTTGGAAGGGACCTTAAAACTCATCCAGTTCCAAACCCCTGTGCCAGTGATGCCTTGGGAAGGCTGACCTGGAACAGGGACTGCACAGAGCTGGAGAATAAAGTAGAGATTTATTGAAAGGCCTTTAAGGATTCACCTTGGGCAGGACAGGGCCTGACCAGGGCTACAGCAAAGGTGGACCCAAAATGGTCACAAAATGGACAAATGGTCACTAAATGGCTGACAGGTCACGAGGTCTCACACTTTGATAAGTTTTGGTTCATTTGCATGTTGGGGTTTAATTGTCCAATCCCAGCTCCAGGCTGTGAGGTCCCATCCTTCTTGTCCCTCCCTCCAGCCCACTCTTGTTTGTGCTTTTGGGGCTGAGAGTTGTTCTTGGTGTGCAGCAGGAAAAGGATTTGTTTTGTGTCCCTGCTGTGTGCAGAGCTGAGTGACACTGACTGTGAGCTCAGAGCTGCACCCCTGGGTAACACAGAACCTGAAATACATGAAAGGTAAAACTTAAGGCATCACCAGGGACACTTCCCATTATCCCAGGTTGCTCCAGCCTGGCCTTGGGCACTGCCAGGGATCCAGGGGCAGCCACAGCTGCTCTGGGAACCCTGTGCCAGGGCCTGCCCACCCTCCCAGGGAACAATTCCTGCCCAATATCCCACCTCACCCTACATTCTTTGCTTTAGAACCATTCCTCCTTGTCCCATCACCAAAACCAGGAATATCCACATGCAAAACAGAGCAGGGCTGAGGGTATCAAGGGAGGACGCAACATCAGAGGCCAAACCCAGACCCTTCCAAGCTCATAAATCCTCCACTGCAGTTTCCCAGAATGATCAGTGGCCATGGGATGGTTCCTGTCCCCAGGAGGAGCCGTGGGGACACAGGGCCCAGGTGCTGCTCTGTCCCTGCTCCCAGGACACAGAGCAGCCCCTGGAAGAACTAAAACTCTTTTATGGCAGGGAGAATAAAGCAGGATTTCACAGTCACTTGTCTTTGCAGTAACCAGGTTCTCACTTCCCCCAGCACCCCCCAGGGGCCTCGGCTACTTCAGGTGCACTCCTCTGTTTATGACCCTGCAGCAGGATCAGTTTCCCCTAAATCCCCTAATTCTGGCTGCTGGGGTGGATTTGCCCAGTGAAGGGTGACTGAGGATGGCCTTGTGATTAGCCTAATTAGCTCATTTGTGTTTTGCCCCCTCTCTATGTCTCCTGTTGAAGCCCCAGGGTCAGGTTGGATGTGTGGGGTTGGTGTCCATCCCTGCTCACAGAGGCTTCTTCCTTGCTCCGCTTCCCACTCCCATTCCCAAACAAGCGATGGCACAGGTGACACCTGCTGCCTTTTGGTGCTTTTGTTCCTAAAATTCTCTTTAGAATCATGGACTGGAGCACAAGTGTGATGAGGAGAGGCTGGGTGGGCTGGGAAAGGGGCTGAGCCTGGAGAAAAGGAGGCTCAGGGGGGACCTGGTGGCTCTGCACAAGTCCCTGCCAGGAGGGGACAGCCGGGGGGGTCGGGCTCTGCTCCCAGGGAACAGGGACAGGAGGAGAGGGAACGGCCTCAGGCTGGGCCAGGGGAGGCTCAGGGTGGATATTTGGGAAAATTCCTTCATGGAAAGGTTTGTCCAGGCCTGGCACAGCTGCCCAGGGCGGTGCTGGAGTCCCCGTCCCTGGAGGGATTTAAAGTCCATGTGGATGTGACACTTGAGGACATGGGGCAGTGATGGAATTGCTGGGGAACAGTTGGACTTGATTACCTGAGGTCTTTTCCAGCCTGAACAATTCTGGGGCTCCATCCTGGTGTTTCTGAAGCAGAATTCAGGTTTCTTGCCAGCACTGAACCTGTGACCTCTGTCCACCACAGCCCTGCCACGAGGAATATTTATATTTCCCATACCTGTGAATCACCTGAGGGGAAAAAAAATCACAGAAACTAAGTTCAAAACTCCCCAAACCATTTTAATATTGAAAACCAGTCGTGCAAACTTTGCTTTTCCTGCACGGCTCTGCTTATAACACCGTGAGACACTTTTCTCTGCCTTAAATCCTCCAAATTCCAGCAAATAGCATTAAAAAAGGGGCGTGCACGAGGTGCACCCCTGAGCTGTTGCCGGTACAATGGAATGAGGCTGTGTTTTGTAAATGAGCGTGCACAGCCCTTCCGTGATTTACTTTATACCTACAGTAAATTTTTCTTGCAGGAGATTTTATGGTGCCTGGTTGAGTCATGAACGTTCAGTCAAACCTTCCTCCAGCCGAGGCAAATGGAAGCCAGATCTGCAGAGAGAAAGTAACAAGGAGTTTTTGTTAATGTGTATTCCTGCCCCGAGTAAGGGAACAGTAATTCTACCCTAATGAAAATTAAATTTACTACCTTTTGTTTGTAGTTGTATCTTAAAAAGAAAAAAACCCAAAGGCGCACACCCTTGTTAATCACCATGAACAGCTCTCTTCAACCAGCAGAATGACAAAAGAGCACTAAAATGCTCTGGCCAGATTCCAGGTGGTTTTGTTTTGGGTTTTTTTTTTGTGTGTGTGTGGTTTTTTTTTCCCCCGGACTTTCCAAAGAAAATTCACATAACATGCTTTTTTTTCCCCCCATGTTTTTCCATGATTCATAAACCCGCTTTTATCCAGTCCATGAAAGGACCTCTCTCCATTATGTAGACCAGAGCTGACACATTTATGTGCAAAATTGCTGGAGCATTTACACCACTATTCATCAAGGCAGTGTCTGTGCTCCAGGAATATTCCAATCACCTGGCACAATCAGTTTCACGCACGTTCACGAATTCTTGGAAGACGGCGTTGTTGTAACACGTAACAAAACATAACAACCACCGTGCTGCAGGGTCAGGCATCCAGAAAGCTGCTTTTGCTTCCTTAGTCCTGCCCAGGAATTCCAATTAACCAGTGCCACCATATTATTGATGCAATATTGAATAATAAGGGATCTGTGGAAAACCGAGAGTATCAATTGGTTCAGGAAATTGCCAATAAATACAGGTTTTATTCCCAAAACGGCCAGCCGAAATCCAGCCTGTGCTGCTGGAAGTTGCACTTACCTGGCTGGTTGTACGTGGCCTGTAAAAGAGGAATATTCATTTTTCTCTCTTTGTTATAAGATTTTTTATCACCATCCCCTATTGGAAGTTTCCCAGAGGAGTGTCCAAGGCCAGGGTGGACAGGGCTTGGAACAGCCTGGGATGGTGGGAGGTGTCCCTGCCCATCACAGGGGGAAGAACTGGATGAGGTTTGAGGTCCCTTCCCACCCAAACCATCCTGGGATTTTGTGATTCCAGGGGAAGGAGCTGCACACCCAGCTCATCAGGTGATAAAAAACCTGAATTATTCTGCAGCCTTGGGATGGTCAGCACCTCCCTGACACGTGATATTACACCCCCTGGGATATATCTTGGCCACCTGCAGACAGGATAAGATTTGGATTTTCTACATGTAGGGGAGGCAGGTATTTAACTTTCAAAATCACCGTGGCTGTCAGGTGAAAAAAAACCCACATTTATTTCCATGCGGATTTTCACTGACTGTACTTGCAAAGATTTTAAAAAATTGCCTAAATAAGTATTTACATGATACTGTAACCCAGAATGGTTTCAAAGGAGCCTTTATGATCTGTCAGGTCAATAATCTGCATTTTTAAAAGTCCCTGAATACATATTTGCATGATCTGTATTTCAAAAGCTCTAGTAAATATGTATTTGCACAATAGACCATAACAATCTCTTTTAAGCCATCGTGGTCTATATATAGTGTTAATCCTCATATATTCCAAAGGAGTTTTATTTTCCAAAATAGCTTTTATTAACAAGATGTTCAGATGCTGCCGTTCTGAGGGCGATAGAAGGATGTAATCAAAAGGGATGAGGGCGGCTTTTCATGCAATTAAAAACTGATTTAAAAGTTAGGCCAGCAGTGGAAGGGAGCACTCGGGTCTAGCCTCCCTTGCAGCCCACGGACCTCTCCTAGAAATCTCCTTTTTTTGTGGAAAAGAGAAACAGGGCAGAAAGGCTTTGAGATGGAACATCAGAGCAACAAATTCGGGAACCCAAATGTTTTTTTACGCCAGGGTCTGCTTTGACAAATGTGCTGCTGTTTCCATGTTTCCCTGGAAAGAGACATTGGAAATATCCTTTTCCAGAGGCATGGCTGGGTGTGAGGTGCTCATATCTGTGTTCTCTGGCTGGCAGTGCCCAAGGCCAGGCTGGACATTGGGGCTTGGAGCAGCCTGGGACAGTGGGAGGTGTCCGTGCCATGGCAGGGGTGGCACTGGATGGGTTTGAGGTCCCTTCCCACCCAATCCATTCCATTTCTCTGGGATATGACCAGTCCATGTCATGACCAGGTGCAGGTTTCCTCCATTTCTTTCTGGAGGATCTCCAGAGGTTCCTTCCAACTTCAGCTCTTCCTGATTGTGGCCAGACACAAATGACCAAATTCATCATTTTCAGTCACAGCTGAAAATGGGCATCAAAGCTGAAGAAGGGAGCTGAGTTTTTTAATCTATTGAAATTAGGAATTCTTCACTCTAGCCACCTTTGCTTTTCATGCGTGTGAGCCTCTTAAACACAAAGATTGGATTTGTTTAGTTTCTTTTTTAAAAAAAAAAATTGGATAATTTTTGAAATTTTGGGTCTTGTCCTGGCTTCAAATCCTAAAAGAGATTTTTCTGTCACTGTGACAAGACCTCAGTTTTCACTTTCAATGCATTGAATATGATAATTTATGTATAATTATGTTATCAGACACGGAGCAGAGGTGAATGTTGTTTTATCACTGCTAAGAGTATTATTGTGAAATTATCAATATCCTGGTTGTAACAACACCTGTCTTTAAATATCCAATCTTGAACTAACTCTGCCTTCTGAAACGATCAGAAATTATCAGATATATAAAATTATGGGGAGGGTTTGATGACTTTAGTTGTCTTTGCTGTGAACAGATATTCCATTACTCCAGCTGCTTGAATTATTTGTTCATATTTTCACATTTCTGGAATCAACTTATCTTGGTGCCACAGCTTCAGTCTGAGTGCTTCGCTCCCAGCAGCGTGAAGACCACAACTTTTGGTTGTGGGATGGCAAAACCTGAATAAATAAACCTAAATAAATAAACCTAAGCAAACCTAAATAAAACCCTTGCCCCCAGATTTTGGCCACTTTTCCTCCACCCCAGCTGAGGTTTTCCTGCTCCTCCTCCCCTCCCGGGCATCTGGTGCAGGTAAGGGAAGGAGCCTGCACATATTGTTTCTGTTTGCAAAGGAAATACACCCTGCACTTTCCCTGGACATAAATTCAGCCAAAGTGGTATGGCATTAATCAGGTGCAGAATCTGGAAAAATCATACCGAGACTTTGTGCCTTATATTAAAAGCAGCAACTTAGGGCTGGCCAGTTTGTTTATTGAAAATGTTTTATTAACACTGTGCCTTGCAGAAAGGGAAGAATAGGACAAAATGGGATTATTTCTCCATCCTTCCCCCGCTCAGGTTTTCTGCATAAACAATTTTGAGCATGAACTGTAAAAATAAACAGGTTGGTGCTGGATCCTACATGGAGCGTAAGTCCCACAGATCCTGGGGAATGGCAAAGCAGTGCTTTGGGTATTCCCAGACTTAGAAGGGCTCCTCACATAAATCTGAGTCAAAGATTAAACTCAAGCTTCCTGAAGCTCACCTGGCTTTTCTCTGCAGGGCTGAGAAGCAGCACCTTGGCTTCCCTGTGTTTGAGTTTGGATCACAGGGAGTCGCAGGAGAAAATCCCACCTGGCCCAGCATCATTCCCAGCCCCGAGCAGAGCAGAGGCAGCAGCCCCAAACACACGCTCCTACAACATCCCTCATTTTCCCTGCGCTGATAATTGCCCATTAACATAATGCAAACCGAAACCCTTCTCCTAATGCCAGAGCCCCGGCGCACAAAGCTTTCCTTGCTCCATTAAAAAGACAATTTTGCCCGCGCAGTAATGGAAAAAAAACGTCAGATTCAAAGAGGAAAGTGGGTGCCTCTAAGTATTTCATATTTTACAGGGATATGTTTTAAATGAAATACTGCCTGACAGATAAATTACTCTGGCTTTGCATACGGGCCTGGCTGATTTAGTGCTACCAGCAGTGCAGATGGTTGGCGACAACTTTGTAGGTGCTTAAACATCTTAGTACACGAGTGCAATTCTTGCACTAATGCAAACCACTTGTGGAATGACCCCTCCTATGTAATGTTTTCCATTGAGAGAACTGATTTGGACTTCCAGAGGGGAAAAAAAAAAAAAATGTAATATACAAATTACTCCAGGTAACCCAGAGCCTTTAAAAAGAAAAGAAATGCAGTAATATCTGCTCTCAGCAGCCACGGTTTAATGAAAACAGAAGTCTGAAATGGTCTTTCTAAGTTTCAGACTTACAACAGGTCCCTACTTATTAGCAGAGCGGTTGTACCAGCAATTTGTTTTTGTAATTATGTTCTTTGTGGTCTACACAGTTTTCAAATAGTGATGCTGAAAGGACAGCTGGAAATACTGCGAGTTGCTTACCTAATCCCCAGTGAGAATAAAAATAGATAACAGTAAATGAGACTGTGTGGGGGGAGCTAAATTAACAGGCAAAGCTGAGGGGGTTTTTTTTAAAGACACAGTGTACTTCAATGTATGCATTAAAAGATGGAGATGAAATGTATTAAATATCAGTAGGAATACTCGGCCCTTTGATGACTTGAACGAGGAGCAGAGCTCATTCCCTGGCTTAAAACGCCCCGCTCTCATACAAAGCAAATAATGAGCTTGACCACAGAATGTTGGTATTTCCCATGGAAAAGGGAACACCGAGGCAAAATGGTTGGTAATGGAGCAACGCTGGTTCTCCTTCCTAAGCTTGTGTTTATTCTTCAAAGGAACTCCCAGATTCCTGCTTAAACGGGAATTTGACTGGGCTTCAAAGGCGGTCGCTGCTCCAAGCAGCAGCGTTTTCCCTGGCACCAGGGGGGAGCTGTGCTCACATCCTGCCTGGAGATGGGGAGCCTGCATCCCAGGGGATGCACCTGAAAATGCTCCTTTTCGAAAGGAACTCAGCCAACGTCAGAAAACCTGGCAATACATAAGCTCCAGCTTGAGGCCTGCACAGCCAGGCACTGCTGGGGTGTCCTTCCTTTGGTTTTCCGAGCGCAACCTCCCTGGTTCCACTTCAATTCGTCGGGATTGCCTTGGCACTTGCCGCCGGTGTTTAATCCTCCTCAAAGCTTCTCTGCTGAAGGACAGAGGCCACCTGTAGCTGCACGCCGTGGATGCACCTTCCCTCCACGAATCAAGGGGCCACGGAGGCTTTGAAATCTGAGATGAACAAGGATTCCTACCTGCATTTGCGTAGCTAACAAGCCGGCCGGGCTACTGGCGGGTATCAATCAGCATTTCATTATGCCATTTCGCATTAGCCGAGGATGTGACCTGCGCTATTCCCTCCTGCAAAGCAACAGCTCGGAGCTGTCATTTCCTTGAAGCCGGAAAGGTAAAGGCCTGATGGAGCAGGGAGCTGACATTTGCTCGGGGAAGCTCGCAGGAGCAGCGGGCAGCTCCCAGCCCCACGCCTGCCGTGGAAAGCCGACCCTCAGCACTCCCAGAGTTTCTCTTCCTGACATCCCCTTTCTTCTTGCGGATTCCTCCCAGGTCTGGGAGGGAAGAGCTGGGCTGCGGCACGAAATCCAAATGTGCAGAGCAGAGCCAAGAGGAAATTTGTGTTTCACCAGAAGCAGGAGCCAAGCGAGCTCCCCGCTGGGTGCGCTGGGGTTGTGTGAGGAGAGCCTGGGCTCACACAGACCCCAGGGCGGTGCTGGAGGGAGGTCCTGATCCAGAGCACACTGAAATCAAAGGAAAGGCTGACCTTGGTTTGAAGGAGGTCCCTGAACCAGCGCCGTTAAGTGAATTATTTTCTGAACGTGTCCAAAATTTCAGTGAATGGTCGCCTGAGGAAATGATTCCTTGGAATTGTTCAGTGGCTCTCTGCAATTCCAGGTATTTTGGGAAGCACCAACAGGACTTACCTGTGGTTTTGTATCCCCAGGTTCCTCTAACTGAATCCATCCATTCCCCCCCTGATCCTGACAGTTAATGAATTGTCTGCTACAATAAACAAAATCCCTCCACATCCCTGGAGATGGGGAGGGCAACGTTTGCTCCTGGGCTGTAAAATTTGGCTGTGTGGGAAGGGGTCTTCTGTGGGTTTCTTTTTTAGTATTGAGTGAGCCAATATAAAGTGTGGTGTGTTTTCCTTAAGGACTTGGCCTCTGTATCCCTGGCCAGGTAAGAACAGAACAAGAGGGAAGTCACTTGGTTTTGTGCCTGGAGTGAGGCTTAAGCTGTTCAAGGCCAGAATAAACATGAAGCAAATGAAAAAAAAAAAAAGTGAGAGGAGAGAGGTGGTTTAGCAATGAGCAGAGCTTGGAAGAGGAGGCTCAGTTGCCTCCCCCTGGAAATGCCTGGGCTGCCATTCCTGCTGGCATTGCCCGTCTTCCCAGCTCCAGGCAGAGCTGTATCCTCAGCCAATTTTCTGGTATTCCAGGGATGCTCCATCACAGGTTGTTTCCAGCTCCGTCCTGATGCATTTTCCTGGGAGTAGCTGAGTGTTTCTGATCACCTCCACAAACCTGGAGCTGTTCCACCTCCTGGTCTGGCTCCAGGTGGCAGGATGAGGTTTTATTGAATTATGGAATCACAGACTGGTTTGGGTTGGAAGGAATTTTTAAGGAAAGGATCTCATGGCATTCCACCCCATGAGCAGGGATATCTTCCACTAATCTAGGTTGCTCCAAGCCCCATCCAGCCTGGTCTTTAATGCTTCCAGGGATGGGACATCCACAGCTTCTCTGGGCAATGTGTTCCAAAGGCTGTTCCATGACTTCTCTGGGAAACCTGTTTGGTTTATACTACAAATGACTTTTCAACTGTGTTTTGTTGTGACCATTTCCAGCCCTGAGCTTGTTTGCACTCTGAAAAAGATTCCAGACTAAGCATACATACAAGTCTTAAAATTAGCAAAAAGACAAAAATTAATAAAAACCTAAAATTCCAGTATTGACAGTATTGGAAACTGATTTGGGAGATGAAATTTCAATCATGCACCTTATACCAGCAGGTACATGCAAAACTATAGATTATGCACAGTGATATAAAATCCCCGAAAGGCAGATTTATCCTGGATATTTAGTCCATCAAGCTGAACTATTAAGAACATTTCAGAAAAAAAAAAAAAAAAAAAAAAAAAAAAAAAAAAAAAAAAAAAAAAAGCCAAAACACACCCTTTTCTTTCCTCTGAAGTGACACCAGCAGAACAGCACAGTCGATGGTCAGAGAGGGTGGCAGCTCCAGAAGAGAGGCAGCCTGGATGTTCGAAGTGAAAAGGATTTTCAGGATTACAGACTGATTTCTCATTTCCTCCTCGTTTGCAGCTCCCCCACAAAAGGGAGATGGGGAACAAAAGGGGCTTTTCCCTCCCTCTGGTTAAGAAACTGAAGTGCAACAACTGCTGAAGTTCCACCTACAAACCCAAATAACCCTCACCTGGACGCCAGCAGAATGTTCAGGAAAACCCTTTTACTGGCAGCTAATTTTAAATTTTAACCATATTTCTTATTTCTCTCCTGCAGCCTCCAGGCCATGACACCATGAATTCACCAAACAAAATCACCTAAATCACCCTAAAATCACAGTACCATAACAAACTGAAGAGGTGGGGGAGCTGCTAACGTGTCACTGTGGCACATCCCCACAGCTCGGGACGCTTCTGAAGTCCTTCAGTGGCTCCAAATTTGGGGAAACACCTTCCTGGACTGCTCAGAGCACAGGCTGGAGTTGCTGGGGAAAAGCAGATTCCAGCTCAGGTGTGATCCTCATCCACACAAGGTTATCACAGAACCACAGAGTGTCCTGAGCTGAAGGGACCCTCAAGTATCACTCAGTCTAACTCCAAGAATGCCAAACATTCCTTGAACTCTGGCAGGGTTTATGTCATGATCACTGCCCTAGGGAGACTCTTCAGTGCCCAACCTTCCTCTGTGGGATGAGCCTTTTCCTGATCTTCGACCTAATATATAATATCTCTATAAAAATCCTTTAAAAAACGTTGAGCAGGAGCAGTTTGCACTGAGCTGAGCAGTGGGGTGAGCCCAAGGGGTGCTCAGCACCCTCCAACCCTGCCCGGATGGGATCCTGGAGACCCGGAAAAAATTAAAAAAGCTTCTCAGCATCCCTCCCTACAAATCCCCCGGGGGTGCTGGCAATCCCCGGGCCGGGTCTGCCACCCCGACCAAATTAAAGAGCTCAGATTTACAAGGAGGATAAAGCCGCAGCATCCCCCGGGGGGCAGCGCCTGCTGCCACCTTGGAAAGAGCTCGGGGACAGGGACCAGCTCTGCAGCTGGATGCTGCAGGGGAAGGGGAGGGGGTCGGGGCTGCTGGAGGGATCGCTGCTTTTCCCAGCAGAAGGAATGTGCCGTTTCCCCCCCGATCGCAGCCGAGCTGGCGAGAGCGGGGCTGGTGCCTGTGCCAGCCCTGCGGGGCTGTGCCCGCTCCCGATCCATCTGCGGGTGCAGCCCGTGCCAGCGCCTGGGCACGGTGGGCCATTACAGCGAAAAGTCCACAGCATAATTAAAAAAAAAAAAAAAAATTAAAAAAGCGCCAAAAAAAATGGTGGTTTTCCTTGCTACTCGGATTTTTCCCCTCTTCTGTTTAAAATTCCCTGGTGGGTTTACAATCAAGCTCATGAGCTTGGTCAGTCTAGGAATTTTTTTTTTTGCGGGGAGGGAAAACAGTATTTTATTTTATTTTATTTTATTTTTTTTTTCTTTTGGCTTTTGAAACCAAAAGGAAATAATGGCAGCGTTGCCAAGCAGGTTTTCCCAAGTTCTCATAGCTCTACATTATGTGGCTCTGCAACTGGGAGCAGGCTCCAAGCCTGACTTCCAAACGACCTGGAAAGGGTCCTAAACCAATGTGGCTGCAGGCAAGTGGGAGCTCAGCTCAGTGGATGCTGCAGCGCTGGAGGAGACAGACAGGAATCCCTAATTGTGAAATCTGCTTCACCTCCAAAAGGCAGAAAAACTCACAGACTCCAGGCTTGTAGTTTTAAAGGTATTTAGTGACGTTGTTTTCCTGGAGATATCTGGGTAAGGCTCGGCTTAAAGATCTTTCACCCAAAAATAAAAAAAGAAATTAAAAAAAAAAAAAAAAAAGGCGAAGTTATTCTATCATCTTGTTATCTCTGTGGAAAAAAAAAAAAAAGAAGAAGTGGTAAATACACGACAACAATTGCTTTTTACCTTTCCATCAGTCCAAATATTGAATCTCGCCCTGGCTGAGTCCCAGATGGTGAAGCATTTAACTTCATTTTCTAACCTCTTTTGGGGCTCCGTTTAATTTATTAAGAGGTTACTCTCAGGACAGATCACGCGGCACGTGAGTGTAAATTGAGCCCGGTGTATCCGTGATTTACTAACTGGGTGCCTTGAGAGCTCCGAGGTGGTGGCTGTGCAGCACAGGAGCTGTGAGTGTGCGCTGGGAGCCTGTGGAGAGTCCCAAACCTTCAGGATTTCCTTGCCCATCGTGGTGTCACATCTCAGGGCTTCTTGCTGCCTCTCCCCTGAGCTCAGATTTCAGCTCCTTCCACAGCCTCAGCCCTGGCCTGGAAGGGAACGCCTTGGGCATCACCCTGATCAGCACCTTCAGCTCCTCCACATCCAGGTCAAGCTGCATTCCCTCTTCTTCTTCTCCTGTTGCAGGAATTCACCATCTTTCCCGGCCCGGCTGCTGCCTGTTGAGCTGAGTGTGTGCCAGAGCTGGAAATCAGCAACAAATCCTTGTTTTCCAGGCCGTTCATGCTTCTTTAAGTGTTGCTCCTTCCAGGGCACTGCACTGTCCCCTGCTGCTGTCCCAGCACAGGCTCCTCAGGGTCACCTGCTCCTCATGGTCATGACACCACCAGCCACACTGGTGGCCACCCTGCCAGCTCCAAAATCCAGGGATTACCCCCTGGATAATGCACTCCTTAGGAATAGAATCCCTTCGAGGAATGACCAGCAAACCCAGCGCTGCTGCAAGAGCATCACCTCCCCTTCCCTGCACGGGGCTGTGCCCAGCAGAGCCCTGGGATAAAGCCTTCCAAGAGGAGATTGGGAACCTCCAGGCCACTTCCCAGGTGAAGGAAGAGTGACCAGTGACCTCACTGGCAGTGAAGGGAGCGGGATGTGTGCCAGGGAGAGCTGGTGGAGGCGATGGAGCTGTTTTCTGTGTTATTGTAGCTTCTGGAACGTGCCGGGGCTGCGGTTATTAATTTATTATTATGTGAATTGCAGCTGTTGATCCCATGTTTTACCCCCTGTCAGGAAAAGCAGCCACTCTCTGAGACTGGGAGTGGATGGATTTTGGGGCTGGCTGTGCAGGAACATCCACCCAAGCTGGTGGCGTTGGCCAACGGGGGCTCAGGACGATGCTCACGGCATCGGGGAATTGGGGAAGGCAATTTGGAATTTGGAATTTGGAACATGGGCTGGATCTCCACAGCTGGGGGGAGCTGAAGAGCTGCTGGAAAGGGCTTTGGACTGAACAAACCTCCTGCTCTGAGGCAGGGCAGGGGCTGTGGCAGGGGAGTGCAGAGACCCGGCCATATGTCTAAGGCCGGTCATTATAAATTACCCCCACTCCTGCCGTGTCCAGCCGTGTTTTATTAGGACCAGAGATAAACTCCTGCTCCCGGCTCCGTGGGATGGGTTGGCTCCTGAGGTCTTCCCAGCAGCTCCCACAGGTAAACCCGACCCTCCCACCCTGGAGCAGCACCTTGATCTGGCATTTTGCAAGGCGGGCCCCACTGGTTTTCCCTGCCCACTGCTGATACTCGGCGTTTAAACCAATTACACAGACATTTAAGTCTCTTTCACATGCCAGCACATGGCCCTCGTAAGCCTTCAGGGTTGGGGGCAAGCAGGGGGGTGTTGGCTTTTGCGAGCAGTGTGTACATTAATTCCAACCTAAAGAGCTGCAGTAAATCACTTAATGCCTGAATCAAGTCAGTTGTTGTTGTTTTGGTGAATTGGGACCATATTGGGGACTATAATAACCTAATAATGGACAGTGCAGGCATAAGACCACACTGTAATGTATATTGTAGGGAATATGGTAATAGTCTGAAATGGCAATTCTCCTAAATAAATAGCACATCAACTTACTTAAACCTAATCATAAATGGGACAAATTGGACCCATGTGCAAACAGAAACCTGAGCAGAACGCAGGAGTTAAAGAAGCCATTGTTTCCCAGGCTGACCCTGGGCAGAGAAAGCCTGTGTCGGGTTACATCTGTTAAAATGATTCTAATGCCAGCCCAGTATTTTAATTATAAATATATAAAACATTTAATAAGAAGACATTCTGGGCTTTCTAAGCCTTTAAAAACTGGATGTGGGCGGAGTGGGTAGAATGGTATTCCATGTGCCCCAGACAGAGTGCCAGCGTATAATGATTGAATGTTTTCCTGTAATAAATTGAAAAAATCTGGTTTGTAAGAATGGATCCAAATCACTTGGCATTAGAAAGGTAATTTGTTACCTAGCTTCCTCTTGGAAACGGACTGCTTCCAAGTTTGCTGGAACTTAGTTTCTAGGGACTGTGATGTCCAAAAAGAGAAAGAAAGAGCAACCAGGATGCTCAGGGCTCTGATGTTAAAACACACACACACGCTGGTTTTTTCTGCCTCTGTTTTTTTTTGTTTTTTTTTCTTCTCAGTTTTCCAGTCCTCCCTCTCATGGCTCCAAACACAAGATTCAGCAGCCAAAAAAACAGGGGGAAAAAAAAAAAAAAGAGGTTACTCAGGACAAAAGCCAGATCTATAGCCACCTTCTTTGTACCTTTCCAAATCTCAAGCCTGCTTAATTATGATTAATTGCCACATGGATAATCAGATACAGTTTCAAAAGGTTGGAGATGACAGTCCAAGGACACCAGGGAAGAAGGAAGGTTCGCCTTTGTTACAAGCAAAAAAAGAAGAAGAAGAAGAAAAAAAAAAAAAATACCAGGTCCCTTCCTCAGCCCATAACCTTTTCTTATTTTAACAATTCCAAACGGAATTAATACCATCAGTATATTGTTCCTGCTCCTGGGAATTGAACTTCAACTGTACAATTTCTGCAGCTGTCAGTTTTTGCAGCCCTCCTGTCAATAACGCAATGTTGGGGTGCCCTTCTTCTTGAATGAAAGCAGTTTCAAGTTTCTGCTTTATGTCTGTGCTTTCTGGGTGGTGTGACATGATGAGAAAGTATAAAAAATAATAACAGCAGTTAAAAAGCTTCCACTCTTGACTTAACTGGATCAAATGTAATAGACTACAGTCTTTTCTCCCGATTTCCTTTGCTTGTTTTAGAAAACACTGTGAAAAGTGCAGGAGATTTTGTCTTGCCAGCTCTTTCCTCCATTTAAAATCCCTTTGGCTAAGTCAAGGATCACAGTATGTCATTTCCAGCCTAACAGAAGTGCTGGGCCTTGTTCAGCTCCTATTACTAGGAGGCAAATCCCTAGGTTGCAGGCGCCAGTGTTTCTGCGTTTGGCTCCATTCCCAGTATTGTTTCCTTCATTACATTCCAGAGTGCCTCTCAGCCAGTTAATGTTTGCACTGGGAGGTCCAAATATCCAGCAATCAGCACTGAACTTTTCTCTTTTTTGTCGAGAATTGCAGGTTTCAAATGCAATCACTGGCTTTAAAGAAAAACTTACAGGTGAACACAACAGCACTAATTTCCATTTTATTCACTAACAGTTATATTTTCGGCAGTTTCTCCATATGCACTCGTAAAATGCCTTCAGAAGATGTCTGGCTTTTTCAGACCTTGCACGGGCTGGAGTTGCTTAGGAATTTTGGGGAAAGGGCTGCCCTCTGCAACGTCTCTCCCACCCCAAAACCCCCATCAGCACAACCCCCATGCTCGGGCATTAATGCTGGAAATTCTTCCTAATGATACAAATACATCCTTATTTTTATTTCAAGCATACAGAAATATATTTCTGAGGAAAGTGGATGCAATAATTTAGGTGGCATGAAGGGTCAATGTCAGGCTCGGCCCTGTGAGGTTTGGTTCCTAAATTACTTTTTGGTATAATTTTATTTTCTCTTGGCATCATTTAATTGATAGAGCAAGGACAACTTGCAGCCTTTTGTGCTGTTTTAAGCATTGGGAGGCACAGAGAGGATTCACAATTGTGTTTTTTTCTACGAATATTGAATATTTTCCCAGGTGTCTGCTCATGGGTGGCTCCATGAGCCGCTCCCAGGATGGATGGGAACCCCTGAGAGCAGCACCCTGGATTCTCCTGCCACCCGAAACTCCTGTAAACAGCCGGGAAACTTCCCGTAAATGACGGAGGAAAACATCTTTATTTTCAGAAGCTGTGCCAGGCTGCACCTCAGGCAATTTGAATTGTACTCTAGGAGCACTGTCAATAAGACAGCCCTGTAAAGTTTCCTTCCTACAGGTTTACTATTAAGTTACGGGAACTGACCGCAGGTCGTAGGCTCGATTACGCAATTAAACAAATCCACGATATTTCCTCGCGGGGAAACGAAAAAAAAAAATAGAAAAAAAATAATAATTAAAAAAAATGTCCAGGTTGGGAAATCCTCAGTGTTTTCCATAAGGCCTCCAGCTATGCTTCCACCCATGATCATATGTCATATGGATGGTGTCACCGTGTCCTAAGGGTGCTCGCTCGCAGCGATGAGATCGGATTCATGGAAGTGGATATGCTCAGGGAGAATACTAATGCTAACTCAGCCTAAATAACAACACTGCCAAAGGAGGCAAGCAGGAGATGAAATACAGCGGATTTCAGGAGGCAACAAGCTCTCATTTATTAAGATCACAGGCATTTTGCAGGTTACAAATCATAAAGCAGAAATAACTTCATAATATACAGGTCAGGAATGTGCCTGGGATATTGAGGAACTATTTCCTTGGCAATAATCTGCCAGAGATAGTCGGGAGCGTGCGTTTTCTGGCACAACAAATCACTGCTGATTAATTTTGTCTGCCTTTGTCTCGGGGAAGCGATGAGACACTCGAGTGTGTGTTTTGTACTTACTCCACTTCCGCGCTATTCTTCCTCGGCGCATAATTTTTTGCAAGATAGGCCAAACACAATACTCTTTGTTTTACCCCTTTGACATCGTTTTTTTTTTTTCTTTTTTTTTTGCCTGAGCACAGCCTGCCTGGCTCAGTTAAAGTCAGCAGAGCCGAGGCACAGGCTGCTGTGGCAGCCCAGCCTGCAGGGCGATGCTGGTCTGAGCCCAGAGAAGGATTTTTGGGAGAGGAGCAACCCCTCTGCCACACCTGGAAAAGTGCACCCAGAGAGGAGGTGGAGAGGGTTCCTTCACCATGGACCTGTGGCAGCAACAACGAACTGGAAACTTTTTCCTCTCTGCTGGCACTCAGGGATAAATCCCAGCTCCGGTCATGGAAATTACAGCAAGAAAAGAAACGGGAGTAGCAGCAGAAGCAGGGCTGGATGCAGCTGGGAAGGTCCGGACAGCACTGTGGCATCTTCCCCCAGGCTTTATTTATTGGATCCTGGAGCCAGCCAGGCTGGATGGTGGTCAGGCTCACACAGGAGCTTCACAGCGACCCTGGAAGGAAAACACATATGATAAATACCAAAGGCAACATCAAACCCCACAGCTTTCCTAATATTAATTAATATTCACTGCTATTAAACATCAACAGATCAGAAATAAAGTCTCTCCAAAGCAGGTGCAAACTTCTCCAGGCAGCCTGTGCTGGTGGTGTGACAGCCACCAGTTATTATTGGAGCATTCTCTCCGCTTCCCCAAAGTGCTTTGATAAATATTCCCTGTTCCAGACTGGTTATAATGAATCACCCTGAAAGAGGGAATGTTCAGGGAGTGAGAGAGGTGTGTGGTCAGTCAGGGCTCAGGAGGAGCTGGGCAGGCAGAATTCACTGCTGTGACAGACACTCACCAAGCAGGAACACCCACAGGAAGGTGGGTTTGAAGGATTTTCATTAGAGAGGGGAATTCCCAACCCGGCCTTGGACACTTCAGGGATCCAGGGGCAGCCACAGCTGCTCTGGGCACCCTGTGCCAGGGCCTGCCCACCCTCCCACGGAAAGATTTCCCCCCAATATCCCATCTAATCCTGCCCTCTGGAAGTTAAACCTGCCCTCTTTCAGTTTTGATTGCTTCAGGCAGAGCAACATCTCCCAAAGTCACCTCCCACCTCCACATCTTCCAAATGAGAGAAAAATAATGAACCCCAACCCTGGGTGAGGCTGCCCCAAAAACTGCAAGTGGGGGAAGCCTCTTCTGCCACTGTGGGTGGCTGCAGTGATCCCTGGCTCTCCTACTCGCACTGGGAGAGTGGAGAAAAATTTTATGTAAGGCTTTTCCAAGTGGGGCTGATGGAAACCTGGAGAAGTGGCTTGTTTCTCTCTGTACCTAATTTATCTTCCACAGGGTTGGAGCCATCATGGAAAATGGTGTTGCTGCTGCTGCTTCTGCTGTCAATACTCACCTCCTACTCACGTTCCCAAAGCTCCCACCTTCATCCTCATCCCTTTCTCCCTCCAGAATTACAACCAAACCAAAACCCTGTCTGTAACATTTCTTGCAATTCCAAAAGAAAAAAAAAAAATAAAAAGCTCGAAAGAAAACAAACAGCCAGCAGATGCTGATTTTCTCACTTAACTGCACATATTTTATAGTAATTCTCTCTGATTTTCTCCCAAGACACCCACCTGACCCTCCTTTCTCTCTAACCTCTCCCAGTAGTGGCCAAACACTTCTAATCGTGTAAGATTCAGCTCATGGAAATAAGCCCATGGAAATAAGACAAATTTACCCCAACCTCAAGGCCTCTGAGGGCACACCAGAACCTAAGAAATGTCTTTGCTAAAAGAAATGCATTTTCCTTGGAATTTTAGACCAAACCAAATAAATGCTACAGAGAGAAATCTGTAAATTTTTTTTCCTCTTTCACATAACCACAAATAAAATAAAAAAAATTCGGTGCTACTGAAAGGAAGAATGACAAAATGCATTTTCCAAGAATTTCCATGCAACTAGAAGTGGAATGTCGTAAATATTTTTTTGCTTCTCTTTACATAACTGCAAGTGATTTACAAGCATGAATTAATTTTTAATTAATGCACTTCAACGAAGCAGAGATTAGTTAGCTCGGAATTTTTCAAAGTTGTCCACAGACAATTTGGTTGGGAGAGCACCTCCAGAGCGAATCCTTCTCCAGCTCTGGTGGGAGCCCAAAGATCTCTATGGTAACTGAAACAATAACCTGTGGAGCGAAAGAGAAAGTTTGGGAAACTGCTGAAATAAATTTTAGCTGCCTTTGTTATTTGAAAATAATGAGCAGGCTCCACATCATCTGAGCAGTCAGATTCCCATGGCCCACTGGGAGCTCTGAGGGTCTCACGTCCAGTCAGGACCAGTTTAGGCCCAGTTTAGGCTGGGCTGAGATGCAGGGACTGAGCTGAAGTTTCCTGCTCACACTCCAACTCCTTTCCAAGACCTGGGAAAAGAATTTCCCAGCCTTTCCCATCCACGAGGAGCAAACCTTACGTTTCTCAGTCTGGATTATTATTTTCTTTTTCAGATTAAGGAAAACAGAAAGGAGAGAGGAAGAAAATGGGTGAGTCATGGCAGTCTCTTTGCTGAAACACAGCTGCCCTTGTCCCAGCAACAGCATTCTTAGAGCCTGCATCCAAAATTTATTGCAAAATAAAACCGAAACTTTTAAAAACAACCACGCTAAATGATGTTTCTCTTTCTTTTTTTTTTTTCCTATGTATTTGTGAGGCTATAGACAGGATCAAGGGGAGGACTGGAAACTCGAGAGAAATGGAATTCTTGTGAAATTTTCAGGCAAATTTTGCAAACCCACACAGGCTCTGTTAGCTGGGAAAAGTTCAAAATCATTTGGTGGTTTTCGAAGCTTTGATGTTTCTGGACTTTCTGAGATCCCTTTGGTGTCAGGTCCATGTAAGAGCACCCACACCACAACCCTCAGGTCATGTTGTATTTTTCCTCTGGTACTGCTGTGGGAAAAGTGCAGGAAATCCTGTGTCCAATGATCCCAAATCAGGAAGCAAAAATCCTGTGGGCACGTGTGTATCTACTCCTAAATTTAATGGTGCCGTTTCTCCATTTTAGGGGAAAAAAATTCCACAATTTGCTACAATATTTCTGCTTTTAAAACACAGATCTTGGGTCTGGCTTGCAGAACTTTGGATTGCCACCGCTCTGAGGTGAATAATTTATTTGTGGCTGGAATTTATGCCTTGGGAATCACGGAATGGTGTGGGTTGGAAAGTGCCCTGAGGACCATCTACCTCCAACCCCCTGGCACAGACAGGGACACTTTCCCCTGGAAAACCTGCCCGGTTCAGGAACCTTGCTCAGATCTGGCATAACCCTAAAGCTTGAGCTGCTCCTCAAACCAGGATAACCGTGCAGTGCCTCAGAGAGAAGGGGAAAAAGGATGTTATGGAATCAAGGAGTGTTTCTGAGGCAGCTCTTACTCACCCCGAGTAAGAGAAAAGAGATTTGGCTGTGGCTGATTGATGTTTGCAGCCTCCCCTTCCACAACCACGCTGGGTAGGAAACACGTGCAGGAGGTGCTCAGGGAGACAGCAAAGAGGAAAATGGGAGCTGGGAGGGAGAGAAAGATGACCTGGTTTTGCTTCCAAGCTAATTTTACATCACTTTCACTATATTTAGTTACATCTCTATTTAATAGGGCTGCAGCAGTTGGACTGAGATTTTTTTTTTTATTGTTGTTCTCTGAGTAATTTAAATTTCTAAGAGTTCGTGGTGGTTGTTGTTGTTTGGTTATTTTTTTTTTTTCCAAAGGCTTCATGACCTTCTTCCATGAGTTTATTTTAGATGTGGTGGAATGTCCCAGAGAAAATTCCAAATGGTCCTTAATAGATGAAATGTTTCCAGAAAGGAGAAATTCTCAGCGGACTACGAAACTATTTTTCAATCATGGTGTATGGCACACAAACCACAGCTGAGGTTTTTTTGGTTTTTTTTTTTTTTTATTTCAGTAGGAAACTATTGCCCAGTGGGTTAAAGGAAAATAAAGGATAATGGGATTTTTCTGTAAGGCTGGAGCCGTTCGCAGGGGTTTGCTCCCCACTAGATGTCACTGGAACTGTTTGAAATGTTTGGAACAAACAACCCCAAATTCCCCTGGTTTTGGGCTTCCTTACAAACACCAGATTTGGAGCAGGTTCTGTTTGAGCTCTGCTCTGGCACGGGAGTCTTGTGAGGGAATCCAGGCCGGGGGATGTAAATTGTGCCAAGTTCATGGTTGGACATGGACTGGGGGAGAAGGGAGGTAAAATTTGTGAAGTTTGGCAGTGTCCTTGGAGATTTTCTCCTTGAGGAAATCCATCTGGAGGCAAGGAGAATGCCTGGATCAGTCACCGTTCTGCTGAGAGGTCTTCAAAGACAGAGCAGAGTCCTGTAAAAATCTGTGTGGCAGCTTTTGCTGAGTCAGCAGTGCCCAGCGCTGGGACAGCCACACCGTGGAGTGCAGGTGACATTTGGGTGTCACCTGAGCCACCACTAAAACCAAAAAACTCCAGAAATTTTGAGAAGCTGTCTCCTGAATTTTCCCATGGCTGTTCTCAGCTGTCCTGATGTTCACCCCATGCCACAAAGGGAAACTCCTCAGATTATTAGGTCCACCATTTAAATCCTCCCTGTAGTTCCAATTGACTACAGGAATCTTCTTCCATTCTTATTCAAAAATTCAGTTTAGTGTGATTATGTGGCCATGCATCAAATATGGCAGTATAATATGTCCTTTCATCTACTTGCCATAATACATCCCTTTTAGTGCCACATAAATCCCTGGAAATATCGCTGTCTTCTGCTCTTGAGATCCTTCACGTGCCTCTTTGCCTTACTGCCTTCCTCTCCTATTGTTTCTCCAAGCTGAATTAATTCCCTTTTTTTTTTTCCTCCCACCCCAATGAAAAGAAAGAGCTGCTTTGCTCTTGCTGCTGCTTCTGAGCAGGCACCAGTGAAAGGAAAACCCTCCCAGTGCCACCACAGCCCTCCCAGTGCCAGAGAGGAGCCCAGAGATCCAAGCTGCTGGCAGGGCATCTGTTGGAACCCTGGGCACTGAGAATTTCAGACTTTCTGTGCTGACAGGCACTGATCCTCAAGGAAACACTGCATTGGACCTGAGGCCGTGGAGAGGCTTCAATATTGAATAATAGGACCAGGATTGTGGGTGTGTAGTTTGAATAGAAGTGTGTAATATCACAGGGTGGAAAACTTAGAGTTTAAGGCTTTAAAATATAGTAATATATATATAAAGCAAGATGGAGGATTTAGGGTGTAGGCTAAGTTCTTCTTCTTCACCTTCTTCTTCATGGATCTGGGTGGTTTTTTAATTGGGTAGAAAAATCTGTATTGTGGACCACGGGTGGTCGGTTATTGGGTTAAAAGTAAAAATAATTTATGTGTCATCTCATAATTGGACAATTTATGCTTAAAAGACCTTGGAAAGAGATAGAGACAGAGCCATTTCTCACTGGCATCCCTCCTGGCAGTGCCAGCACCTTGCCTCTCCTCTCCCTGGAGGCTGCCCAGGGTTGCTCCATCTCCTCCTGCAGAGGCTGGTGGGGAGCAGCACCTGCAATCAGAGTGAAGGCAGAACTCACGGAGCTGAGGAACTGGGATTGAGGAGTTCCAGCAGCCACCGTGGTGCTCCTCATCCTCCCAGGGCACTGCAGCACCCCAGAGTTTTCTCCTTTGCCCAGGATCCCTGCATGTGCTGGGAGACCCTGGAGCACAGGGAGGCTCTGCAGCACCGCCTTGGGCTGACAAAGAGCTGCTGTTCTATTTCCAGCGACCATTTGATGTGTGCATGGGTTAATTATTGTTGTAAATGGTCACTAGAAAAGGCTGCATCCCCTTCATGTAGCCAAGCACACCCCAAATGCCACAAAGCTCTTCCCATCCTCAAGACTGCAATCCTGGCACCAGCACTGGCACCTGCTTCTGTAGAGTCGTGGAGAAGTTTTGTTGGAAGGGATCTTAAATCCCACCCAGTGCCACCCCTGCCATGGCAGGGACACCTCCCACTGTCCCAGGTTGTTGCAACATGGCCTTGGACACTTCCAGGGATCCAGGGGCAGCCACAGCTGCTCTGGGCACCCTGTGCCAGGGTCTCCCACCCTCCCAGGGAACAATTCCTTCCTGATTTCTCCCTAATTTCCACCTTTAATGAACCTTCTCTTTGTAACTCTTTCTCCAGGATTAATCCCGTTGTCACCCAGGCTCCTTGCCTTGCCCCAGAGAGGAGATGGGGTTACCAGCCTGGCTGTGCCCTACAGCAGTGACACTGTCCCACACCCCTGCCCAGCCAGAGAGCACCCTGCCTTTGATTCGTTTAGTTAATTAGTAACCTGATTGTGCCACCTCAGCATAACCCCTTGGTGGGCATCGTTGAGTTACTAGGGAGAAACACAACAAAAAAGGGTTTATTCTCTTATAAAATGTCTGCATTAAGTTGTTACAATATTAAGCCGGCAAACTTTCAACCTATTCAATATTCAGTAAATTTAAGAAAATGAATTGAAGCTCCTTGCCTATTTTAATATGTGCTCCTGAAGACATTTTCCCATTTTTTTTATGGTTTAATTAAAGCCTCATGGCAATGGTAGGCTTCTTCCTACCTACTATGCCAGTGGTTAAAAATTACGGGTTTCGAGTACCCTGCATGGCTTTAATTGCTCTGCTGAAGATAAAAGAGCAGCAATATTTTTATCACGGCAGCAAAAATTAAAAATGAGCCCCCACCTTGCCCCTGCCCCACACACTGATGTCCAGACCTTGACTCATGAGATATTTTGGGAATATTTCTTCCTGCAGCGTGTCCTGGAGAGCAGAGGAACTTCCCTGCCCCACTTATTAATATATTAAAAAAAAAAAATTAAAGTGTAGAAATCTCTAAATAAAGAAAGTCCTGGAAGAGAACATTCAAAGCAGGACGATGCAGAGGAAGGTTACAAGTATATTAGGATAAGGGCACCACAATTATATGAAGAAAGTCTGGAGAGAAAAGATTACATTGTTCTGACAACAACATTTTTCAAACATTTAGACCTTTAATATCATTAATTTAAAGTACAAGATTAAATATTTTATGCAAATATTAGACAACAGCAAAAGAGCTCCGCACATTAGGATTTGAAACAAATTGAAAGCATGCAAGACATATTCATTTCTTAAGCAGTTTAGTTAAAAAATCGGTATTGTCTCTATTAGGATTAACTGACAGTAACTCTTTGTGTTCAAATGGATTTAACTTCACTGTGGTTTGTTTTGCCGATATCATTGTCCTCCAATAATCGTGGATAAAGGGAAATGTAAAAGGACAGATCAAGTCAAAACATATCTCCCCATCATAAACACAGAATTATGTTTAAATTTCATTACTAAATGGGATTTCGGCTTCATATACCATGGCTAATCCCGCACTATAAAAGATGTATAAAACCTCCTGACGAATTCTAACAGACTTTGTGGAAGTTGCACATATTGATTAAAACATCAAGCAGCTACATACAAACCAATAATGAATTACTTCTTGTTGGAAGATAAAACTTTGTGATATTTAAAATTACAGACTTGAAAGTAAGTAAAATTACCCCTAATTATGCAGAAGGGAGCAACACCTTAGCAGTAAACAAGATAAGCACCTCAAACAGCACTAATAATTTTAATTAACATTTTCTAGTTTCCTTTCACCTCCTTTCAAGGTCATCTGCTACCTTTCCCTGGTACAACATTACAGCACAGTGTTAAAAACTTACATTCCATTACTAATTGCTTTGATAAGCCAAAAAAAAAAAATCTCTTTTTCTTTTTTTTTGTTTTTTTTTTTTTTTCTTTCTAATTCACTGAATCTCCTGCAAAAGCAAATTTTTCATTGTGTAAAACTGCCTGGAAAGGTTTTGCAGTGAGCTGCTCTCAAAAGTCAGATTCCAGCAGCTGGGATCCCGTTGCTTATTTGGGGCCTGATTCTGACCACCAGAGGCAAATTTTTTCCAGGAATTCTTTAGAAATCCGTTGATATTTCAGGTGTAAATGTAAATATTTGGATTGGACCCAAAAGTGTTGAATATTCAGATTGCAATCAAAATTCAAAAGGCTCCTGAGGTGTGAACGCTGCAAATGGAAATTTGGTCAAACGTGATAATCTACACAGTATTTGTGTTAATTTTTTCTTGAGCACCGATGAATAAATGCATGTTCAGGACTCATGACCTTGCTAAACTCTTTCTTTTCTTTTCTAAAAAGTCCAAAAGTTGGTCGGGAAAGGGCTTTGTTATATCAGTGAGTTTGTTCCATGCCACAAATTTCATGTACGAGGTCACTTGGAATATAATGTGTAGTGAAAGAATCTCATTAGGCTAAAATGAATGTAAAATGTGTCAATTTGATCCAAATGAGAACTGTAGTAAAACCATGTTTGATGTTCATGTGCAATAAATCTTTAACATTTGTCTGTAAAGTATTAGAGAACCCGGAGGGAAATCTCTATTTGTGATAGCTGCACATTTCCAATGATTTTTCCTATAATCCTTTGTTGACATTTAGCATATGGCAACAGAAAAGAAGATCCTAAAATGAGAATTATTACTTATTATTCGAAGGTAAACAAGATGGGCACCTTGAATATCAGGGTTTTAGGCTGCAATGATGAGAACATCCCTCTGTCAGGAGGAATTGCTCGTCCCTCAGTCGCTCCTTGGTGGAAAAGTGACATCAAAGGTGCCCTACCTGCCCGTCACTCAAATGTTAAAATGTCTGATGGCCCCATCCTGCCCGTTGGGTTGGATTTTTGATATATTCATATTGTTAATTACTGTTGTATTTCAATTTTCTCTCTAGTATTTTTTTGTTCATTCATAATAGCTTTATGCTTCAGCGGACCGAAAGGACTAAAATGAAAGATTTCCAAGATTTCTTCTGGGAGTAATTTACAAAAGACCACAATTTTTTAATTGCCCCTGATGTTTAGTTCTGGATATCTGGAAGAGGAGAAATCAGCCCAACTCTTTTAGTTGCCACACCAACCGTAGCAAATTTCTATTTTTTTCGCTCTCCCTCGCTCCTCGCACACCCCACCACCCCTGTTTTGAGGGCTGTGCTGTAGCAATGTCATGGTGTTTACATTTCTGCAGCTCACACTTGCCTTCACAGGAGAATTATGAGTTATTTGCGTCCCGAAATGCTAGAAATAATTATGAGAAATCGAGGCATTTCATTTGAGCAGTAGAAGAAACACATAACTTCTGCTGAACGACCGAACTCGAAGTGCCACAGGATTGCTGCACGATGAGATCTGGCTCAGGATTATCACAGCGTTTTATAAAAACCAAAACAACCTTACAACACTTGCATGCCAAAGGTTGCAACACAGGCTTTGGCAGGAAACACAAAAACGCTCCAGCATGGGAAAAGTCTCGGAGCAGACTTGCATCTGTGCTGATTTAGGATTTTACACTGAAGCACCAGCACCTTCCTGAAGCTAAACTTGACTTTCTGGCCACAGTCATGGTTTGGAAGCTGCTCAGCATCAGCCCCTTCCCCATCTCCCCCACCCCCAGCCCCTGTTTTTTACAGGGTTTGTCCATCTCGTTATTGCTGTGCAGGCTCTTTATCAATAACTGTGGTGTTCTCAGCAGAGTTTTCTTTGGCTTGCCGTCTGCTTTACAAAACCGCCGCATACTTGACAGTTTGCCCCAGTTCAAAATTCTTTGGTCAGAGAAAGCCCCGAGAATGAAACAGTATCTGGTGTTGTAAAATCTTGACCAGATTCTGAAATATTGCCTAAGCCCCTGTCAGCTCGAAGGTGATTTCTCCAGGTCATGGTTTAGAGGGAATTGATGGGACAGTCTGGGACTGCTCAGGCTGCACTATATCTTTTTCAGGAGTGCACGCAGTCACCTTTAGCGCTCACTGCTCTGCAGTCCCCTCTGCTTTCCACAGCACATTTGCCTCCATACACGGATTACAGGTTAAACATGGGGAAACCAATCCAGAAAAACAGCCCCTCTGCTTTTCCATTCCTCTGTTTCTATGGGAGGAATTATCAATTACCAGATAACCCCGGGGAAAAATCCACGTGAGGCTGCAGCAGAGAGAACAACACCCCGTCCTACATCAAGCAGCTCATCCCAGTGCTCCCAGCACTTACCCAGTGCTGTCTGGTCCATGATCCAGCTGCAGGAACTGAGGCACGGGGATCTGAAAGGTCCATCAGTCCAAAGGGGAAATTTGATATAAAATATGAATCCCAGTGTCGTGCCCATCCCATCCAAAAACCCAGAGAAACACCAAACTCATGGCACTTCCAGCAACTCTAAAGTGTAAAAAAATCAATCATTCATGCTAAAAAATATTTCTAATCTATCTGATTATATGAATATATAGATATAAATATATAGAGATAGAGGTACTCTGATATAATTTCAAACTAAACTCGCCAATTAAAAGGCTCTGGGTAAACACAAACATTTTTGAATATTCTCATTATCAGACTGGAGTAATTCAAGAGCTTCCATCAACAAGTGCTTGATATAATTTTAAGTTCTGCCTAAAAATCCCACTGAAACAAAACACAACCTTTGGTTCTCTGCCAAATAAGGGGAAGATCTGAAGAGGAGTCAGAACAGCTCGTCCAGCTGACTATTATAAATTATAAATTATAAATCATTACATTAAGTCCCATATATTTATGACACGAGCTCTGACTATTGCACTTTTTTTGCAGGGAATTTTCCTGGAGGCAAATCACAGCAGACCTGCTCATTCCTTTGGAGAAACTGCGCTGGCCCCGATAAGGCCAATAACCCTTCCAGTTTGGTGGCAACTCCCACAGACTTAATTAGAAAGAAAAAAAAGACCTAATTCTGCATTTTCCTTATCAACCCCAGGCTTTTTTTGTACTGCATCGCTACTTTCCTTCAATTCTCAGAGTTTCACCCAGCTCTGGGCGAGCCAGGGGTGCCTGAAGGGCCGATTGTGCGGATCTTGGGAGTGAAACCTCGGTGTTCCTCTGCTGCTTTCCCAGGGCTTTGGTTGGGATGAGTTGGGCTGGGTTGATTTGGTAGCTCAGGCTGGGTTAAGATACTCCTGGTGCTTGAAATCCCAGATTGGCACTAAAGAGATTTTTATCCTTTCTTTGGGTGGTGACTCAGCAAAGCCATTGCAATGGGGTGGCCAGAAGGAGCCCACAGATCCCACCCTACACCTTCTCCTGGAGGAAATTCCCAATGAGGGTATGATGGTGCTGTCAGGACAAGAAATTCCTGAGGATGTGCCTCGTTTGGCTTTCCAGGCACTGCCACCAGTGGATCAGGCACGTTGCTTTTAATATTCTTGATAGTTCTTTTTCCTTGGCCTCACTTTATTCCCCTCATTTTGAGACTCTTGACAGCCTTTCATCAAAAGTTTCTGACAAATTCAAAGAATATCTAAAATGGGCACTAATAATTTAGTACTGTAATTTTATGGGTATTTTAAAGTTTTCCTGGGTATTACTATTATTTTATGGAATGATTTTTTTTCCTCCTTTTCCTTGCTCTTTCTTCCTATGTTCTTATGGAATTATAGGTGAAATGTATTTCTTGGCTGCCGTTTCATCTTTTGTTCATACAGTTAAATATTGCACTGCTTCAGGATTGCACGAGGCCCCCACATTAAAATTTTATTGTATTTTTGTATTTATTTTTGGCCCGGATCTGGGGGCCTCTCAGGTCCAGGTCTTGTGTAATTTTATTGGCTTGTGGGTGGAGGAAAGAACAAAAATGAGGTTTGTGGCCAGAATGTTATCTTTGGCCATAGGCAGCTATTTGGGGGCCTGATTCTGCTCTGATTCATAAGCAAGTAAATCTCGAGCAGCTCCAGTGAAAATGAAAAAGCTCCAGTGATGTAAACCCGATGTAAATTAGAGGAGAATTACCTCCGGGGTGGATGCTATGTAAGCGTTTTGCTATTTATGATTTAGCTGGGAGCTGTTGACTGGCCTCTCTAAAGATAAGAGCCACCTATAACTCAGTTGTGAGCATCTTTTCTCCCTTTTTGACTAATGTCTGCTTGCTAAAAAAAAAAAAGATTAAAACTGCTTTTTTTTACGAGCTCTGAGTAACAGAGCTGAGACTACAAAGCTCATCAAGCTGAGAACCGCAACTGAATTTCGGTGAGCTCTCCCTTGAGTGAGAAGCACCTTGTTCTTGCTTTGAAACCTGTTGAATTCAAGCATTAGAATCCATGGATTTCAGGCTTAATCTCTTTGTTTTTATGAAATACTTTTCATATGGCCACCACTGAGTGAGTGGTTGCCCATCCCAGTGTGAGTCACGGCCACCGCATCCTTTGCTCCTTCCTGCCTGGTTTGCATCCATCACCACGGCCCCTTTCCTCCCCAAAACCTGTGTCCCCCTCTCCTCTTTGCACATTTATTCCTGTCAGGAGTTTGGCTTGGAAATGACTTCTCCTGCAAGCCAAACTTTCTTATTCTACACTTTAAAATCCTTATGAAATTTGGCTCGCCTTCCAAAGCTAAGCCTCAGCTCCCTTGTTACTCTTCTAAATATAAAACATTTTTATTGCATTAAGCCATGTTGAAAAGAAAAAGGGAAAACAGGGAAAGGGAAGAAAGAAAATCCCTGCACCCAGTGTGAAGGAAGAGGTCGGGATTCCACAGGAACGGATCAGGTCTTTGTTTTGTCGTGGTATTATCCCCCTTGCACTCACTTTCCGTATTCCTCCTTGAGTGTTTCCCACTCTGAAAAACCCAATTAAACTCATCACTGAAAGAGTTGTTTCCAGGCTGATCCAGAGAGTTTGGGAAATGGGAAAACCCATCCCACCATTGATCCTGCTGCATCACTTCGAAAAGAGAAAACTGTTTTCTGGGGAGCTCATTTAACACCTTCCGCTTACATCAAACTTAATTTTCCTGTATAGCTTATGCAACTTTGAAATGAGTTATTCATAACTTTCAGTCATTATTTCAAGTGTCATTTTAATCACTTCAACAAAGAAGTTTCTTAATATTCCCAATAATGGCTCTTGTCACTTTAAATATTAAAATTCGCATTAGGGATTCCCTTGGCTACATCTGCATTATTTGCATTATAGATTATGTGCATGTCTCAGTCTACATATATGTGTATATATATATAAAAAAATTTATATACAGATAGGAATTTATGAATTTTTAGGAAAATTAAGGCAGTTTTAAATGATCCCCATCTGCTTCAAAAGCACTATGACAAATGCCAAAGTGATTAGTGATAAATAAGTTCCTAACACTCCCAAATTAAAAGCTCCTAATTCTCAACTTTAAATAAATCCTTATTGTATAGCAGAAATAATTCCTCACAAAGTGTTTCCAACATTCAGAGAATGCTTTTAGGACATCCAGCATTAACATAATTTTTTCGACTGCGGTTCTCACAGGACATCTGATGAAGTCTCTACCCTTAATTTTAATTGCGTAGGCTGCATTCTTAATTAAAAACTGTACAAATGGATTTTATGCCATGCCAAAAGAAATCTGAGTTCATTAGTTATAAAACCCTTTAAAAATTGATGTAAATATGTGAATTCTCTAAAAGTTTGAACTCAGCGTCCTCATTTATGTTGAGTAGCCTTTTATCTAGAGAATAATGAAGTCAATACAAATTAAGATAGTCTGACTTTTACTTTTCCCTTTCCTTTCCCTTTTTTCCCCTCTCTTTCTTCGGTGAATGAGGGTGATGGGAGTCAAAGAGTGTGGGGGTTATGTCTTTGTGTCATGATGTTTTTCCTTGAAGAATCAAATTCATTTAAATCTAAGCTGTGAAGAAAATTAGAGTGGGAAATACACTGACCCTTTTGTACTGGGTTATATAAATATAAGTTCATATATCTTTTATTAATTCTTCATATTAAAACAAAATCACATCATCTCGAGCCAATAAACCTAATGGAAATCTGTCAAACTGCAACTTTGGAGGAGAACTCTGGACATCGCTTAAAGAAATACGCGCTCCTTATTGATTTTTATTTTAAAATCGGAGAGTTGTTAATTAAAATGCTTTTCCATAACTTGTCAAGCCTTCAAATAACAAATGGGAAACTCTGAGAGGTTTTTTTTTTTTTTTTTAACCTGACAAATTGCTGACCTTTCATTCTGCTGGCTGAGCGGGACCTTTCCCTTTCCCTTCCCTCTCCGGCGTGTGGGAGGTGTCGTGGTGCCTCTTCCAGTGGGTGCCACCAGCCTGACCCTGCCTGTGGTTCCTCAAAAAACCACTCGTGGTCTTAAAAACCATGGGAATGAAGGGCTGGGGCAGAGATCAGCTTTTCCTGTGCTGGGAATTTATCTGCAGGACTTCACTCCGTTTTCCAGCCTATGTGTTGCCGTTGGGAAGAGGCATCCAGCAGGTGCCTTGTGAGCACGGGTGGTTTGTGCAAAGAAAAGGTAGAAGTGAAATTGAAATGATGGCAATGCCACTTAGCACTCAGAGTATTTACTGCTATCCCAACAAAAATGCAAATTAAACAATAAATAAAGGAGCTGTACAAAACATCCCTGTGTTTCTTTCCGTCCCCTCCTGTGGTTTGTGCCTTTGAGCATCTCTCTCCCGGCCGAGCGTGGCAGCAGGGATGTTGAAATACCACATGAAAAGCTGTGGAAGTGCTTGTGACGTTTCCAACACGGGCTGGAGCAGGAAGCACCAGGAGTCTCACAGGACAGATGTTCTCATGAGTTTCCAACCCAGTTTGGCACAAGAAAGAATTCTGATAGATTTGGGACAAACCTCAGATTTCCTCTTTGTTTTGTTTTTTTAAGGAGCAGGGTTCAGGCAACAAAACCACTCTACCTTTTGAGATATTTCCATGACTGCCTCCTAAAGATCATGAAAAAATATTCCATTGTAATATTCTGTTGAATATTTTGTAGTAGAAATACACCAGGTTGGACAGAACATTGGTTATCCATCAGCTTTAACCATCTCATAGTATCCCAGTTTCTAGAAAATTAAACCAGATCACTCAGAAAGTAGAGATGGACACCCACTAGGTGAGGTTGCTTAATTCTCCTTGAACATTCTGGAAATGTTCAAAGCCAGGCTGGGTGGGGCTTGGAGCATCCTGGTTTCATGGCAGGTGTCCCTGCCCATGGAACTGGGTGATCTCTATGGTATCTTCCAGCCCAGACCATTCCATGATTCCATGAGGGAGACGTGTAAACCGTTTTTGGGTGGTTAAAACTAAAATTTAATGGCTCTCTGCCACTGCCCAGCTCCTCTCCCACAGCACCAGAAGTGCCCCACACCCTCTGGTAAGCAGCTCACCACATCCAGCCTTGGCAAATGCTGGATTCCATATCTTATATTATGCATTTTTTAACTTTATGCTTTGGGCACTACACAGAACAAAAAAAATCTTCGGAGTTGGTGTTTGATTAACTTTTTTTCAGTTTAACCAGAGAAATGTGAGACACGAATCACATCCCTGTCTAAGTGCAGGGAGATGCTGCACCCAGAGCACACTTCAGCCTGCATTTAGCTCATCTAACTCGAATTAAAATAAGTACCAGAAAAGTAGAGACGTTGCATGGTCCCAGAAGAAAAAAAAAATCCACTTTCCTGACACTCCAAGCATTGCTTTCAAAGAATGGCAAGAGGATTCACCTGCAAAATGCAGATGGATTCATAAAATCAGCTCATGCACCTATTTCACAGCAGCCAACCCTGCTCCTCCTACAGCAACTGCTCTGTGAATGAAGCCACAAAATGTTTGCTAAGCAGATCTTTGGCCCCTTGTTTTTAGCAGATTTTATGCCAGCTCCACGGTCTACCCAGAAGTAAAGGAAAACATTTGGTCTACAGAAGAATTTACAGAAATGGACACAAACAGTCCTGTATAATTGATAGTTTTATGAGACTGAACTCTGTAAATTTTTTTTTAATCTTATCCCTCTAGATCCAGTTTATGTGCACATTTGAACAATGACTTCATATCCTTTCCAAACAGAGATTCTGGGATTCAGTCTCGTCATTTGGCCAACACAAATCCCCAAGTGCCAAGAATTTCTAGTTTTGTTTTGCCTCATGTTTGTCTTTCGCTTGTTCTTTTACAGGATTCCTCATCAAACCAGTCAGCCAGTGGAATGATTCCAGTTTGCACCAGAAGAAGATGTGTAAATCCCTAAATCACTTTGGAAAAGTTAGGATTTTTTGTTGTCTCTGACTTTCACGGTGCAGGTTCCAACTGCAAGATTTAAATCTTTATGTGCACTAAAGGAATGAGTTTGCAGAGAATTTTGAAGTTTGCCTTGTGGGCCATCTTCACCAGCTGACCAGGAGGAAGGCTGCTGGAATATTCAGTCACCTCTCCATTTGCTATCTCTAAATTCATGCCCTGCTCTGCCAGAATCCCATGACTTCCACAGCCATGCAGGGAGTATGTGATATTTATCACACTTTCTAGCCAAGTGTTTTTCACAAGACGATTATTTTTTGGATTTGTTGTTAACTGTAGTCACAAAAACACATCTTTTTTTTTTTTTTTCTTTTTCAAGAGGCTACTTTTCCAGCTGAACCAGATCCCTGAAGCTGAGTGCTGACTCCCATGAGATTATATTATGTGAAATACAGTCCACTAAAGCCAAAATCTCCTTTAGTTTAACTTTTTTTTTCCCTGTATGTGAACATACAATTGCAATGCCTGATTATGGATCTTATGGATGAACTTTCAGAAATTTGTAGAGGATTTTGGTCACAAAATGGAGAAGGATCCTCTTCCTTCCATCATGTTGTTGGGTCAGGAGGTTGAATTATTTGAGATGATGCATTTTGCAGGCAGGTGGGAGCCCTGGTCTCCATGTGGGATTAAAGATCTTTTAAAACTCACATGATAGTTGGTATTTTGGTGCTGATTTTGTGGTGAAAACATGAAAGTTTTTCTGGCTGTGGAGAGCAAAAGGAAGGGAGAGGTGATGAAGATACACAGGGTCCAAGGGCAATGTGGTCATATTAGCATGGCATTAAAGCTGAGATAATTAGGAAGTGGGTATGAATGATACAACACATCTGGGAGGTAAAAATATCTTGGACAACATTCAGTTTGGCTCATAGGAACATTCTGGTCATTCATCCTGATGCCACCAAGCTCAAAAGCTTCATTTTTTCCTTTCTAAAACCATTCCCAGCAAGGACCAGCAGTGTCTCCATTTCTCTCTTTAAACTGCTGGGTGGTGTTTTGATTTGTTCCCACACATTTATTATTCTCACATTCAATTTTTTATTCCCCATCATCCATAGCTGAAAGAAAGGCAGAAGACCCAAACCAGGTTGTGTGATGGTACCAGTACATGAGTCAGTGGACCAAAGGTTTTCTTTGGAGTCATGTTTGGATTCAAGATTCCTGAAGAGGGACTGGAGAAAACAGGGAGGATTTCCAGGGTGGGGAGGACCACACACTCCCATGGTCACCAGGATTTTGGACAGGGGTCACACCCCTGCAGCCCATTCCATGCTGATCACAGCAGATCCCTTTGGTGGTAACAGCTTCTGATGAACATGACTAATCCCAGCAAGATCTGAACCAATAACCCCGAGGTGAACAACTTTGCAGCCTCTGAACATTTTCTCAGACTGCCTGGGCTGATATTTTAGTTCCCAGACCCCCACCCCTTCCTGGCTATAAATAAATCTCTGCTTTTAAGATTTTTGCTTATTTTGCACAATGTATCTTGTCTGGAACACAATTTATATTTTATCACAACAAGCAGCTACCCCATTAAGCTAACATGTATTTTTCCTGAGGTAATTAACGTACATGCCAAATATGACAAGAGATACGTGGTGCAGCTACAGGACATATCTTAATGTAATTAACTGTATTGGATTCCAGAAATCACAAATATAGAATTTCAGTACTTATCCATCTGTGAACTGTACAGCTTTCAAAAAAAACCCCCATGTTTTGTTATTTTCTCCCACCGTTACTTGAACCAAAAATTACAACAGAAGAGAAATTATTTTTTAATGTAGGTTGAAACTTGAGTTTGGGCTGCGAGTGCTTACAGATATTAATTGACCAACGAACCCGCGAGTCGCTTGCCCTAAAAACACCCGTAAGAAACCAACCAAACAACAGTCCTGCTCTCTTAATTAGCTTCTTTCTTTCATGGTTCGAACTGGCACAAGAGCCAGGGGGCTCGAGAGAGCCAGGAGAGCGCGGCCATGAGAGGATTTTAATTTATTGACGGCTCTTGCCCTACTGTACAGTCAGCGCTGCCATTTGAGCGTAATGGATGGAACAGATGTTTGACACCGCAGCACCTCTTCATAACTTCACCCTTCAAAAACAGTTTTACAAGTGCTCGCTCGCGTTGGTTCCCATTCAGCACAGGAAGCTGAGGTCATGCTGAAACATGAGGCCCGGGCAGGAGCTTGAACTCATGTGCACTGCAGCTGGGCCCGCGCCCTCCGAGCGCGTCAGCGATCCGCGGAGCCGCCGCCGCTCCCAGCGCGGGGACAAAGGGATCAAACTGTTGACACCCTCGCCGTAACATCGGGGGAAAATATGCTAAACATCAAGGTTTCCCGGTGGTTAATTCTCTTCGTCGTCCATGTGGCTGTTTTTTTAATAATTTCTTCGGGTTTCTGCACCAACGCTGAAAAGTTTTTTGTGGACGGTGTTTTTCTTAGCGCTGCCTAGAAGCCGTAATTCAAAAAGCAACTGACGTTTCTGATATTCTGAGCTTTATTTCTTTTCTAGGTGATTATTTTAACACACGCTCATCTCTGGATCCGTCGAAAAATCTTTCCAGGTGTACAGTGTGGGTAATTCTGTGGCTTGTTTTAATAAAGATAACATAAGGTTTGTGCAGTTGGAGGTACTGATTACCTTCTGTTATTTTCCCTGGGAAAACAATTAAGGCATTTAGGTAGGGAGGTTTGGTACCCAGTTTGGGAAACCACAGCAGAGCACCAGCCTGATGTGGTTGGAAATCCCGTATCAGAAGTTTTTTCTCCTACTGTAAGTTCAGCTCCTTCCCAGTACAAGAGCCCTGACAGCCTCAGGGATTTCTCCAGCACTTTCATGAAAACTAATACCTGCCTGCAGCAAGCTGCTGCTCATCTCCCAGCACCAGCGCTTGGGCCTTGAACTTTCTGCATCTTTGCTCTCTGGCTTCCAGGTACCTTCATATGTAATTGTACTTCTGAACTTGCTCTTAATTAAAGTCAGCCCTTTAGTGACTTTGTAGCCCACTCTGGAAGGAAATCTGGCTGTATAGCTACGACTACACAGCACAAAGTTATGGTTTAAAGTGCTGAAATTGTGTTAGCAGGGCTAAAAATGAAGGTTTCTGCAGTTAGCTGAAAATTGAAATGCCAAAAAACAGTTTGGTCGCAGTCTGGACAATCACTTTTCTGCCCACCCCTCAAAGCATTCTAATGGAAGGAGCTGGGTTTGTCCTGGTAAAATCATATATTTGTTATGCTGCCTTTTCAAGCATATGTAGGAAGCTCCCCCCAAAAAAAGAATCTTCATTTTCCTGCTCTAGCTTCTCCCACAGACTGTACAAAATAAAAGTCCACCACTTCCTTCAGGAGGCTGTAAAATCTTCTGTCTGTTATAGCAGAAAGTGGCCTATCACATGGAATTCCCTAAAACTCCTGGAAATGTGTATTTTTGTCTTTGCCTGCCTATTTCCATGGTGATAACATGTACTATTAAGAGAAAAATACCTTTTAGAGCAAGATAACATGAATATTTGGGGAATAACACCTTCCTTCCTGCACAGCAGCACGAGCCTGGGGTTGGCAATTCCCGCTGTGTTTGTTCCCTCTGTACCCAGAGCCATCAGCACAGAGGGCAGGAGCCAAGAAAGCCACTCCAGCCCTGGCTCCACTCAAAATCATGGAATTGCAGAGTCATGGAATGGCCTGGCTTGGAAGGGACCTGAAAGGTTATCCAGTTTCAAATCCCTGCCGTGGGACACCTTCCGCTATCCCAGGCTGCTCCAAGCCCCAGTGTCCAACCTGGCCTTGGACACTGCCAGGGATCCAGGGGCAGCCACAGCTTCTCTGGGCACCCCACCCTCACAGGGAAGAATTTCTTCCCTTAATCCCATCTAACCCTGCTCCCTTGTCCTGTCACTCCAGGCTCTTCTAAAACATCTCTCTCCATCTTCCTTGTAGCTCCCTTCAGGTACTGGAAGGTCAAAAATTAGGTCACCCTGAAACTTCTCCAGGCTGAACAATCCCAATTTTCCCAGACTTCCCTCATAGGAGAGGTCAGAAAAGATCTCCAAGGTCATCAAGCCAACCAAATGCCACCATGCCCACTAAACCATAGGGTGAAGTTTTGGCGGCCAGTAGTGCCAACACTGACCCTGGCCCTGAGGGAGGGACAGCCACCCATGGGCCACGGGCAGAGGTTGTGCTCAGAGTTGTTTGCATTCCTCTTCACATAAAAAAAACCACAGGAAAAACCCACAGAAGGCTCCCTCTGCCAGCTTGACCTGATCTCAGAGATGTCCCTGCTCAGGACAGGAGGGCTGGACAAGATGTGCAGCCAAGGTCACTTCCAACTCAAACCATTCCATGGGCAGCTGGTACCTCCTGTGCCATGCCTGGTTTAACACAGTGCTGGAGCACTCCTGCCTTCCAAGCAGCCTGACGTGCACGGAAATGCCTTTGCTGTGTTTTTGGGGTCCTTTTCAGTGTGTTTTTGTCCCACTGAATCCAACCACAAGGCTGGAGCAACCCTTCCTTCCATCCAGTCTGTGCAAGAGGGCAAAAAGTCCCACGTGCGGTTTTTCAACTTTGTTTTCTCAACCTTTAGGAGCTGTTTGTTTGTTCTGGGTTTAACCGCAGGCCCTGGCTCCAGGAGCTGTGTGATGAAGGACAACCAGATCGTTTTTCCTCTTGCTCTTTCTTGTCCCCTTCAGTTGATAACCCGCCCTGTCACTGGCATGGAGAAAACACCAAGCTGAAATTTTCTCCATGTCTGGGGGTTTTCCAAAGCCCTTGTGCCAATGTGCAGCCACAGTGGCAGTTGGTTTAAAACCTATGGAGGGTTTAACAGCATCCAAAGGACAAATCCTACAAACCCTCACATTTCACGTTCGGTGGCCTCGTTTCTCTGGAGCGGGAAAACGCATGATAGGAAATTTTTCCCAATTAAAGACAAGCCTGCATAGTTTGGTTTGTTGATAGTCTTGCAAAAGCAAACAAAACAAGTCCTTACCAAGGTTTGCTGGAAGCCCGTAGCTTTTTTTCCTATGGGAAAACAAGGCTGCTCCGTGAAACTGTGGGGAAAATTTGAGCTGACAGCCCAAGATTAAATTCACTTTTCTGACTCTGAGATGGCGACAAGTTTAAATATTCTGGCTTGGCTCAGAGGGTTTGGGGCTGTGGCTGTGCCTGCAGAGGACGTGAGTGTGACGCCAGGTCGGGGCTCTAGCAGTGACCACAGGGTCCCTTTTTCCCAGGCACAGGAAGAGCAAACACCATTGCAAGCGGAAATCCCCCAGAAAGGCAGAATTTTACCATGTTTCGGGAAAAAAACCCAACCCCGTGGAGTGGCTGTTTAGCCCAGAGCAGCCAAGTGACCACACTAGGCAGGAGATGTCCTTTCCCTGAGTTTTTAGAGAACGTTTTGAAATGCTCATTGACAACAATCGCTTAAAGAAAATTGAGACAACGCCTTTCCAACCTCAACATTTGTGTTGGAGGAGAGGGCCTATGAAAATTCTTGCTGTAGGGGTTGTAGATGGTGGAGCTGGAGTCTGAGGCAGCTCATGGAGACACCAGGCTGTCAAAATGCTCACCCCTCTGCCTCTCTGGCCTGAACAGGGGACAGTTACATGCTTTTTAACCATTCCTGTTAGAAATTCTTAAGGTTTAGTCATGCCTTCAGAAGCTGAACTCCCACTCTCATGGCTACTTCTGATACTCCACCTTGGTTTTAAGTCTTAGCCCAGATGTGAAACAAGATTTCTGTGCTCACTGGAAAAGTTGTAAGGTTTACAAGGAGCAAACAGAGCAATGTCAGGCTCTGGGTAGAGACCACGAGTGTGAAATCGAATTCTGCCAATAAATTGCTGCCTTTGCCTTAACATTGCAAGCCATGCTCTGGAGTTTATTTGAACACATAAAACATGCTAAAAGTTCAGCAGCACCACTGTGTAAAGAAGAGTTGGATGAAGTATATATTTTTAAATACAGCAAGTAATAAAATGTTACGTAAATTCCCAAGAATATCATACTGGGGCAAGCACAATAGAATGCTTAATGTGTATATTCCCAGGTCTGTTGTTTTCATTCCTCTTTTTTTTTTGTTCCTTTCTCCTGATTTAATCTCCTCACCCAGCTGATGGTTGGCATTATGGGAGCTGTGAGGAAGAGGGTACATCCACAGACATTTCCAATATCGTAGCTGTGGGACAAGGGATGTGAGGTGCTTGCAAGGTGCTGCTGCATCTCATCTCCACCTGTGCTGCTGCATCCAGCTGTGGGAGACAGCTCAGAGTTCAGGCTGGGATTGTTGTTTGCAAAAGGGCCAAAGGAAAAAAAAAAGGAAAATGTAAAACAAACTGGAAAGAAAAAAAAAAAAAAAAGCCAAAGATTCCTTCTCAAATTAATTTCCTCCAAATTTATTTCCTTTTCATTTAACTTGGTTGAGAAACATCCCCGTGGGCTTCATCAGAAAATCAATCTCTCTGCTTTAAGTTCTAAATGGAGTTTTAAGTAGCTCGTCCTGACATTCAAAACTCCATGAGATGCCCGCATTGTCATCAAGGCAGTTCAGGTGTCATCCAGAGTCATTCCTGCAGGTCCAAGAGAAAAGCTGGAGGCAGAATTCCCTCTTTCCAGACCAAACTTTTGGGTCTGAGTCAGGTGAAGTTGCCTGTTCCTTTCACAAACCTTCCTGTGCTTGATTGTCTTTAGGGATAAAACACCCAAATTTAGGATCATGCCTTTCAATGAGTAGTTTCATGCTTCAAGAGGGTTTTTTTTCCCCTGGCTACAAATCAGATTTTGCACTTTTGCGAATCAATGATTCCCCAGGTGGCCCAGAGATCTCATGTGTCTATTGGTTACCTGCTTTCCAAATAACTATTTTGAAGTTATTTTAAAATTAAGAACTCCTCTGAAATGATGTTCCCAAACTGTTCCCAGTTCCTGCTGCAATCCCAGCCCTTTTACAACTCTCCGTTCTGGAAATGGGAATCTATATTATAGGGACTCCCAGCAGGATAAATACAGACCAATTCAAATTAAAAAAGGGGAATTTAGGATTAAGTTATGGATAAAATTGTTCCCTGGGAGGGTGGGCAGGCCCTGGCACAGGGTGCCCAGAGCAGCTGTGGCTGCCCCTGGATCCCTGGCAGTGCCCAAGGCCAGGTTGGACATTGGGGCTTGGAGCATGGAATGTGCCCCTGCCATGGAAGGGCTGGCACTGGATGAGATTTAAAGTCCCTTTTAACCCAAACTATTCCATGACTACATATCAATCCCAGGAGACATATTAAGGAAAAAAAAACAAACCCAAACAAGCCTCTGACATTAAAATTCTTTTATTCTATTTCTTTCTGTCATTTCTAGAATATTAATTTTTTAGTTCTTATGAAGTTTTAGTAATTGTACCTCCGAGAGACCTGTTACTTTATTATGTAGCATCAAATAAATATAATAATAAAATTGGTCCACTGATCCAATTTAGCTATTTCTACCTGTATATATGTGTTTAATAAATACTGATTAGTGGGTACTATTGAACAATACATCTTCTGTATTTTATTTGACTTGTCAACTAATGCAGTGCAGTCCTAAAAATATAAGAGACGTTAAAATTGCAACTCTCTGGCACTGAGCAGAAAGTTTTTGGCATGTGGAGACCAACTTTTGGTACAGTTTGCTGCATTTGCCCACACAGTGGAATTTTTTTTGGCAGGTTTTACCTGTTCATCTCCCGTGAAATTCCATGGGCTGGAAGAGTGCCCTCCTAAAGAGAGAAATCTCAGCATCCCTAACGAGGGGCCAATTCCCAGCCCTGCAGCGTCTTCAAATGGGATTTGGCAGAGGTCTGCCTTTTTGGGATTTGGATGGATGGAGTTTTCCCTCCATGCAGCACAGCACTGGCAATATGCAAGGCTGCAATTCCCCTTTCATCCAGCTCCCTTTTCCAAGTGCAGAGAATTTGGGCCTCCCCACAACCAACTCCTGCCCATGAGCAAAAATCATGGAGGGAACAGAACCTTTCCACCTCCTCCAGATATCAGAGTCAGCAAATCATCATTCAAAGCACAGAGAGGGGGGAAAAGTCCATTCCCTGTGCTGGCCTGCCTTGCAGACTAAAGGTAACCTGGTAATGAGGACCCACCAGATGATAATTAATAAGCAGAGTTGAGTTTTCTCTGTCTGATTTACCTGCCACGTGTGGAGAAATTTCCCAGGGACAGGAAGGGCTGTTCTGCAGGAACATGGAGTGTTGGCCTTTCCAAGAGCCACCAGTTCAACTGGATGGGATGTGGAGTCCTCTCTGTCACTGGGGCAGATGTTAAAAATGGGCTTTCAGCCCTTCTTCTCCATGGAGCTCTGCATTCATCCCAGAAAACTCAGCCAGGGGGTTTAACTCCCAGCTAACATCACACCAAGGAAACAGGTGGAGTTAGGCCTCAAAAACACAGAAATCTGTGTTCTCTACAATTCAGGAATAGATTATAGGTTGGGTTTTTTAATGTAAATAACAGGAAAAAAGCTCTGTTTAATAGACTTGTGTATATGAAAAAACCCCTTTGGGTTAAAATCTGCTGTTACACATTTTGCACACAGAAATATAGATTTTTCTCTATGTATTCAACAGGATCCACACAAATTGAAGATAATCTGGGAAGACTCTTTTTAGGAACTACACACAGTGAATTTAAGTTCTAAATCTTGTGGGACCCTTCCCTGAGTTCCCCATGAAAAAGCTTGCTATAAATACAAAGAAATAAAATCATTAAAATGTTAATATAACCTACAAAATCAAACAAAAGGCCTGCTGGAGCCTGGGTCAAACCTAAATCGTGTAAAAAAAATCCTTTCTTAAAACAAAGTCCTGGAGATTTGAATAATTTTTCCTTTTAAAATGTCAGTACAATCTTTAGGTTTGGTTCGGTTAATTTTGGAGCAATTCTCCATAATGAAGGGAAAGAATGAATATAAACACGTTTCAGTAGGACTTGGGGATTCCTGACTCCTGTCTCTTTAGGGAGACTGTTTTTCCTTATGGCACAGGTCTGCACAGTTAAAGACCTCGCTATGAAATAATGAGAAGTCGAGGAGAGAAGGAGAACAAGCATGACTACCTTGGAAAAATTCACTTAATTAAAGGGACCCAAAATGATGTGTCCATCTATTAATGCCACCAGGAGTAGCCAAATAGATTATCCAGGTGAAAAAAAGAGGAAAAGAAAAACAACGGAGCCCCTGCCATGGGCGAGAGCTGGGATTTTCCTCTCACACCACCGATTTTTTGTAAGAAATGATATTTTTCAAGAGTTTCTGCTGTGCAGACAACGCTGCACCATAGGGTTGTGTGCTTTTAATTGAAACCAATTTAATGCATGTTAAATGCAGAGATTAATTTCTGTAAAATACATGTAGACCCCTTCTGATAACGGGTGTTTCCCATGTCACACAACCCAGTGTGGCAGATGGGCATTAACCAGTAAATAATTCCCTGGGACTGGGATCTGCTTCCCCTGCAGGGGATCCTGACCATGGAAAGGACAGTGACGTTTCTCCTCCACCCCACAGGAGGGCTGGGATTGTATCTGCAGCCTGGTGGCCACAAGAAGGTGAGGATTGGCCTCAGGGTGACTCTGAAGACACACAGAGGGACAGTGGCTTGGACAGCAGTGAGAAGAAGCAGTGTCCAAGGCCAGGTTGGACACTGGGGCTTGGAGCAACCTGGGACAGTGGAAGGTGTCCCTGCCATGGACTGGATGAGATTTAAAGTCCCTTCCAACCCAAACCATTCCATGATTCTATGAAGACCCAACATCCTACAAAGCATCATCTGGAAGGGCTCAACCAATGGTTCAAAAGCAAATATTCCTGTATATTTTCCATGGCTTTATTCCACTGTGGGTTCCGTTGCTGTGGCAGGTTTCACGTGTATCTGAAAAAACTCAGGTCCCCTCCTTACACTGTATTTTGTTTGGATATGACCCATTCTCTAATTTTTATGATAAAATGAGAGCACAATTCACATGTTAGCATTTCCAGACCTGTGCAGCTGCAGAATGAGTAAACAGTGGAGTGAGTAATCATTATTAATCTGCACCGGAGAAAGAGTGAGAGAGAGGGAAAAAAAAAAGCACAATATTTTTTGGTGTGCTAAACCAGAAAAATATGGTTTGCACTTCTTAAAACATCTCAAATTCTTTTTTTATCTGTGTTTTAGAGGTGACAGAGAAAAATCTATCTTTTAGCCGAGCTAATCTCCGATGAATTAATATCCTTTTTCATATAAAAGTGTTTGGGGAAACTTGAAATTGTGGCATAACCTATTGATTACATTATTTGAATTAAGTTTTCGAAATCCTACAGCTGTTTGCTGTCAAGATTTAAACCTACTGTCTATTTTCAGCTGTGCACTTAATACCCATTTCACCTGGTGACTCAATAACATTTTAATATAAAAGTACATGATCAGGGAACATATGTTCAGTGTTCATACGAGGCTTAATAGCGACAGAAGGGGTAACAATTAACAGTTCTGTTTTTTCTGGGTATGCAGGGTCCCGGTCTAAAGTTTTTCCTGGGCTGCTTCCAAAAAATCTTTGTTGCCGGTGCCTTGACCTTTGAGGAGTTTGGAATCAATGAGCCACGTTGCCTTCCATAAGGGTGTCAAGTGCAGAATAAAAAACTGCGTCACATCATTTTTCACCGCGGCCAGATGAGGTCTGAGTGAAGGAACAAGGAACAGGAAAGCCAGAACATCTGAAAAATTGACTCTGCAAGCTGGAATGCGATTCTGCAATAAGGGGCAACTCTCCTTTGCTGCTTTCTTTTTTTTTTTTTTTTTTCCCTCTCTCTCTTTTTTTTTTTTTTTTTTTCTGCTGGAGTAGGCAGGTTGTAGACAGATCTGGGTCTCAGGCTCCCACCCCTGGGGCCCCCGTGTCAAGGCGCGGTGATAGAGCGCCGTTCATTTCTGCAACATCTGTAACGCATCGAGAGATGTATTAATAGCTCAATATGCCAATCTGCCACTGTGCATTTTGACCCAGCCAGGACCAGGAGCATGGAAGGTCTGCAAGGCAGATGTGGGAACGGCAGCAGAGGGCTGAAATTAAAGGCAGACCCCGAGTTTTTGCACGGAATTGCGGAGCGGTAGTTCTGGAAGAGGCTAATGCTTCCAGCTCAGTTAGGAGGTTAATAGAGCTAATCTTCTGTATCACTATTATTTATAACATGTTGTTGGACTTAATGTTTATGAAGCTCAAGCTGTATAGTGCACATCCAATTATGTTTTCTTACAGCCATGGAGGGTTTTATGAAAAGGAATATTGAGTGAATGCTTTATTGCTGAAAAATATTGTATTGGTTAGGAGGGAAGTTAATCCAATAGGAGGTAAAAACAGTAACAAAGGCTACAGCAAATACGAGATGCTTTAAATTCATTGCATGACATTCTCACCCTAATTATTAGCCCACACTGGGAATAAAAACAGCACCCTCATCTTCAAGTTATTATTTTTTTTTTCCCTTTCCTCATTTTTATTGCACATTTACATAAGACTTGTATGCCTTGTACTTCTTCCAGGCTGCCTTATAAGGTTTCTTTTAACCCTTTACTTCTCTTTTCCACAGCCGTGCAGGAAGGCTCATTAACACCCACGGAGGCAATGGAAGGCAGGTGACAACAGTGCAGGTGGCTGGGGCAGAGGAGGCCAAGCCACCACGGGCACAGAGGTGGTAGCAGCTTGAACAAAAGCCCAGAAGTTCGGGTGCTTATCCAGCCTCAGCTCCCAAAGCCTCTTGGGTCTGGAAAGCTGGAGCAGAAAGTCCTGAGGAAAAAAAAAAAAAAAAAAGTAAGATATCCAGTCTTTCCTCTATCTAATTGAATGGGAAATATTGCAAGAGCAAATCTTTCTCGTGGTGTGGAGGACCAGCCCACACCTGGCAGCAGAAATGTCCAGTGGATGGTTGAGTGAGGTGAAAAAAAAACCTTTTTGAAAAATGCCCTGTCCCTCATGAAGGGCCATTGTTATTGCAGTTAGGGAGAGCAGAGAGAATGAAGTGGGGGTTTGTGGTTTGTACTTTATGCTTAAAATAAGGAGAGTTAAAGAAAGTCTGACTGAAGGAAAAAAGAGGGAAGGAAGGAAGATTAGCCAGTTAATAAAGGAGATTTATGTGAGTGACAGTGGGTAGGCAAATTGCACTGCTAAATGGGGTATGGACTTCTTTTATGTGGAGAAGAGATTTCATCAATTTTCTTTAACTCAAACTGCGCCATAATCGTGTCGCCGGGGCCTTGGCTGGAGGAGACACCCATCTCATGGAGAAACAGGTCTGGAGACACCCGGGCTGCCTGGCAGAAATTTGGGAATGGTGCTCTCTCCTGCACGTGTTTCCAACAAACACTTTTTGCTGTGCTGCAGTTCTGATCAAGGCTTGGGATTTTTTTAATCAGTACCATGAGTCAAAGGTGCACGTGGGCTGCTCTAGCAATTCCTCGTTTTCAGTGAGCAGCTTAGGAGGACTTTGAGGGCTGAGATGGGATCTCGGGAGCCTGAGATCTTGGATGATGATGAAAGTCCTTGTTTTTTGTCATCATTGTCAAACAGGCTGGGCAGAAAGATGCAACTACACGAAGCACGAGCAGATAGCTGGTGTCTGACCCGTGTCCAACTGGCTTCCAGGAGCATTTCTTCTGAGGGAAAGCATCTGTGTAGCCAGTGGCTGATGAATTCCCATGGAAGCATTTCTGATTTTGAGCTCGTGTTAAGTGTGTTCCTGGTTAAAAGTGAATTTCTGAAAACACATGGGCTGTCCCGAGGTTCTGCCCGCCGTTATTGGATTCAGTGTTTCCAGCAGGAATTCAGCTCCTCGTGTTACAGATGATGAGACCTGATGAGCTGCTGTGAATGTGTTATCTGCATGGAGCTGAGCTGGCTCCTGCTCCAGAGCAGGATTTCCTGGAGCAAATCCAATCTGGGACAGGAGCTACAAGAAAAAAACATTTTCCTCCCCGGGCCACATCGCTGCGAATTCACATCTCTCTCAGACCTGACACAATGTGCAGCTACAGGACCAGGGTCTCAACACAAAGTCAGAGTAGAATTGGCCACAGACAGGAATAAATAATCCTCTGTGGCTGATATTTCATTTATCATTTACACACTTGGATTTATACTCACCTAAATCCCATACATATGTCCTTAAATGCCTGCAGAAATCTCAGATTTCTCCTCTTCCATTAGGGATACCATCTAAAACCTGCTTCCTATTAAAAACAACAAAAAAAAAAGAAGTTCAGAAAAAGTGCATTCTTTCTCCATCCCCGAGCCATTTGGCACTTCAGAGAATCATTAGAGAAGTGTGTGTTTTTCAAGGCCAAAAAAATTTCCCTCTCAAAATCCCACCCTCTTCTCCAGTGGCCTCTGAGAAAGCAGGAGAGGCAAATACCACGGCAAGAGGAAAGTGTGGATGAGGAGCCAGAAGAGCCTCAGGTGTCTGTAAAAGGTGGAGATGGAGCCAGAAGAAGCAGGGAAAGGAATCTTGGATGGCCATGGGTTAGAAATGCCATTTTCTTGTTGAATCCTCTAAATGGACAGAAGTTCATTAAGGATCACCAGCAGGAAGTATGAATATTATGATTATTTTGAGAGAAAATTCCATGTCTATGCTTCAGATAAGGGTAGGAAGGTTAGGAAGTTGGCTGACTCAATTTGTGGCTGGATTTTGGGATGTTTAATTAACTTTATTGCGACATTTTCTTTACCCTTGTAACGACACAATGTGGGATTTCATTGTTTCAGTGTGAAAATATTGACTTTTGGGTTGTTGTATTTGAAATGACCAAAGTGAAAATAAAAAATATGGGTTGGACAGAAGGTGAATTTAGTAACTTATCTTCTTGGGCTTAGAGAACTGAAGTGGAATGAGAATCAGTTCAAGATGAGTCATAATTTCCCTGGAAGTGTCTAAGGCCAGGTTGGAGGGAGCTTGGAGGAACCTGGGACAGTGGAAGGTGTCCCTGCCCATGGCAGGGGTGGAACTGGATGAGCTTTAAAGTCCCTTCCAACCCAAAACTGAATTTTAACGTGGTAGCTGAATGACTTTTAAAAGATTTTTTTAGAGGTAATTATGAAAGAGATGGAGGAAAGATTAAGGAAAAGGTGTTGGGGAGAATAAAAAGGGTTAGAAATATATTCTAATCATTATATTCACACAGGTTGGGAATCAAAGGAAAACAATCCAGTTTGGATAATCCAGCTCTTGCTTTTGGCATTTTATCTAACCTGGGCAGAGTCTGGGTCTGTTGATAAGAATAGATAATGTTTGTAAAAGGAGGAGTTAAAGATCTGGTTGCATCCCTGGGTATTCCCAGGCATTGAAAGAAAATCTGGATATTCTATTGAGGAGACTGGACTAGGAATAGCCTCAAACTACTTGTTTAGCTGGAGGACAAATATGTTTGAAATCATTAAGAGTGGGATTAGGGTTATTTAGAGCTGCCCCTTTTTCCTCCTTGTCAAATCATTCAGGAAAATGAGGCCTTATTATCACAGAACTCAAACTTCACACTGATTCTGAGCTATCTCCATTTTGAGATGCTCAATAAAACCAGCACTGCAGGGAAATGTTGTTGCACTTTAGGATTATCCAAAGGTCAAATATTCAGAATAATCTAATAGAAAAACATTGGCTTCAATTTAATGGAACAGCATTTAATAGGAGAGGGAAAAAATATTCTAACCTGGAAGACTTTATCACAAAAAAATAAAAATCTTAAAAATCAAGGGCAATGCCAAAACCTCAGAGTTTGTGATGTTTCATAGCACTCTGTGGGCAGCACAGTGGGACAAGAGATACCAGGAATTCAGGAGGTCCAGTGGGCTCCCTTCAATCCCAGAAACTCTCCTTTGGTGTCTGGAGTAAATCTCTGCTTGTCTGTGAGAGAACACGACATGCAGCACTTTATTTGTTATTCTGACTGCTCCTAAATCAGACTCGCTTTGCAAATTCTGGTTCTTTCCATGCAGACCTTCTTTGTCTGAGATTTGCTGGGGCAGAAAACAAAAGAGGATTCAGAATGGTTTTTGGCTTTGTCGGCAGATCCATCACTCCCCAGACACGGCTTCACCTCACGGCACCAGGCCCTGGAGAACACGATCCATTAAGGATCAGCAATGCCCCTTATGTTGGCTATTGAGCAAAAGGATCTTGGATCCAAGAGCCTGGGGGAAACACTCGGGTGTTCCAGGATAAAACAACGAACCTGAACTGGCAAATGGTGAGTTTTGAGCTACGTGACTGTGTGGAAATGTCAACTGGAGATCCTGCTCACAGAGGCAACGAGTTCTCTTCAGATCTGTTATGAGATTTCTGTGAAATTCAATTGTCTGAACAGTGCTCAGTGAGGGCATTTGAAATTTTACCATTTTATTTATTTGGTATCAGGAAATGACGAAGGGACCCAAGTGTGTATACAGGAACTGCCGCAGATTCCAGCACAGGCCCTCATATCGCTAAACATATCGATATTATCCAACCATATTGCTAAACACATTAATTCTTTAAGGAGGATTACCTTGATTTTCACTATTTTTAATAAACCTCACAAACAGAGCTGTGAAACATCTCCATTTGCTCTTCTCCAAACTGTCGGCTTGCGTGCGCCTGGTTAAGATCTGGTGGATTTCTCCAGCCATATCCATCCTCCCATTCCCATTCCCACTCCCATTCCTGAATCCCTCAGTCTCTCTCTGGCTGCAGGCACAGGAGGTGTTTGGGCAGGCCCTCGGGCTGAGCAGCCAGAGGGTCGGGCCATCCCTGCCTCCCGCCGTGTCCCTGCTCCATACCGGAGGTGACCGGGCAGGGGGTCCCTGCTGGGGTTACCCTGGGCCACTCTTCCTGCTGCAAACAGGAACCTCCAGCAATGCTAAACAAATCAGGCTGCCAAGGTTTTTTAGGGTTTTTTTTCTTTTTTTTTTCTTTTTTTTTTTTTTTTTTTTTTTTTTTTTTTTCTTTTTTTTTTTTGTTCCTAACTTTCCCATAAAAAGATTCAGGTAAATGTAGCATGACGAGCCAATTTAAGCCAATTTCAAAGTTATTTGAGTAATTGGTTATTAAGATAACACTCTCAAATTTCAATTCAGCAATTATCCTCTTAAAGATACAGAATGTAAGTATAGGAGGAAGAGCCTACGTGTTAAAGCTACAGAGGCCCCTTTTTTAAAATCTAAAATGGGGAGATATTTGACAAAACCATGGAGCTCCTAATCTCCTTGCACTGAGACTTATCTTCCAGCATGTGCAACCCTTCTATGTTGAAAGCAAGTGTTTCTAAATTTTGGAAATGAAGTTGACTATTATTAGTGCTCATAAAGATTAAGAGACTAAGTGAAGACCCTCCTTTTAATATATGTAAGCTCCTTACCCATAACTTAAGAACCACAAGGGGACAGAACATTGTCTTCCTACAAGGCTGCACTGCAGACTGATGCAGAGTGTGATGATGGAAATAATGGCTTTGGCAGATGTACTTGGTTTGGAGCCAATTTCTCCATCCTGATGAATGGTGGAATTACCACAGAAAAGCTTTACAGTTTAAAAAAAAAAAAAAAATAAAAAAAAGAAAAAGAAAAAAAAAAAGAAAGAGAGAAAAAAAAGAAAAAAGAAAGAAAAAATGTGCAGCTTATTCCCAGTTAATCAACCCCGTAGGATGGATGGCCATGACCAATTATTATTCCCAGATACCACTGGTTAATCAAAAAGCACACAGTTAAAAGGCCCTGCGTTAGCGACTTGGCTGCTGAAAGCAAGAGTGGAGGAGCTGCAAATGTTCACCACAAGATTAAGGTTATGCAAATGCTGGAAAGTTTCCTGGGCTTGCACAGTCGCCTTTCAGGAAGGTGAAGTGGGTTTGTTATCCCTGGAGTGGCACTGGGTGTTTGTTATCCCTGGAGTGACACTGAGGGTTTGCTATCCCTGGAGTGGCACTGAGTGGTGTCCCTGGAATGGCACTGGGTGTTTGTTACCCTCAGAGTGGCACTGGGTGTTGTTATCCCTGGAATGGCACTGAGTGTTTTTATCCCTGGAGTGGCACTGGGTGTCTTTTATCCTCAGAGTGGCACTGGCTGTTGTCCCTGGAGTGGCACTGAGGGTTTGTTATCCCTGGAGTGGCACTGGGTGTTGGTTATCCTTGGAGAGGCACTGGATGTTGTCCCTGGAATGGCACTGGGTGTTTGTTGTCCCTGGGATGGCACTGGGTGTTATCCCTGGAGTGGCACTGAGGGTTTGTTATCCCTGGAGTGGCACCGGGTGTTGGTTATCCCTGGAGTGGCACTGGATGTTGGTTATCCCTGGAGTGGCACTGGATGTTGTCCCTGGAGTGGCACTGGATGTTGTCCCTGGAGTGGCACTGGGTGGTTGTTATCCCTGGAGTGGCACTGGATGTTGTCCCTGGAGTGGCACTGGATGTTGTGCTCCCCCAGGTTCCAGACCCGCAGTGTCCTCACTCGGGGCACATGTTCTATGTGCTGAACATTCTCCCAGGGCACACAAACCCCTCTCACCCTCCCGCTGCCACCACCAGCCCCGGCCTCAGTCCCCTCCGGTCCCAGCTGTGCCTGGAAAACGAGGGAAACACAGCCGGGTCTGCGGCTCTCTGTGCCTTTCTGTGCCTCTTCATTCCAGACCCGGGAACGGCAGACACCGGGGAGGGAGCAGAGAGCGAATCCTGACAGAGCAGAGGTCGGGGTTTGTTCACATTTTGGCTCACACCGGCAGAATGCAAAAGGGCAGCACCAGATAGGGCAGGAAATGTGAACCTGCGTCTGATTCACTCCTGATGAGAGTTAACCCCCTTCCACTGGAAATTTCTGTGGAGCAAAGCCAAGTCCCTGCAGCTGAGAATCCGTCCCCTTTGTGTTCAGATCAGTTGTAATAATTAAAGATATATTAAGACAGCACAGAGTGCAGTGTAATCAGGACTGGGAAAAAAATCCTTCAGTTATTTTAGCTTTAGTCCTTACGTTTATTTTTTGTGACTGAGATTGTTTAAATAATATGTCTCCAGAGAACAGAGTAAAAATACAGATTCTAATTTGAATATAGATAAACACTGGATTATATATCACAAAATATGCTGGTGTAGCACAAGCAGTACATGCTACATGTTAACACCAGGTATTACGTAACCACAGCGCCCAGCCAAGTCACTTTTATCGCGCTAACGTATTTTTTAACCTCCAAACATTAATATTTTTATATCTATATATATGTGCTGCTACAATGCCATATTCCCAGGTTTTACAGTTTCTCTGCATTTCTCTGGCACAGGTTACAATGGGGGAAAAACGCCAACTGGAACACGTCGAAAAACAAGATCATAAGGTTTCACTCAAGTTGCTTAAATTATTATGTAGGAGGTATATTATCGACCTTTTAATAAAAACCTTTACAGTCTCCATGGAAACATTTTTACATTGACATATAAAAACATAAATGGAAAAAAAATGTTGTAAAAAAAATGAATCTGGTCTCCTGTTCATAAATTAGAGGCTGCCCTCGCTGTGTGGTGCCTCATCTTCCCTCCGTTATGCAAATGCAGCTGCTCAGTGATGATTCATTAGTAGAGCATCTTGCTGTAACCTGTGTAGTAAGCTGAGGGATTCAAGAGGTTTAATCCTAAAATAGCATTTACTGTTTCTGTCAGGCGGTTTCCCACCTACTTTTAAACCAGGACAGCACATCAGTGCATTTGGGCTCGGGTTAAATGTGCAGGAGGTGGAACAACCCTCGGAAGTACCGACTCATAAAATTCAAAGCTCACAAGAAAGTGCCTGCCTGGTTTTCTTTTCTTTTTTTTTGCTTAAATTAAGAGCCTCTCATCCTGACCGCACCGAATTTCCAGGAGTTTGCAGCCTTTGCAGGAGAGGAAAATCCTCCTGCAGCCTCAGCCTCCCGTGCTGGAGCCCCGGCAAATTTGGGAAGGGGNAGTGGCACTGAGGGTTTGTTATCCCTGGAGTGGCACTGGGTGTTGGTTATCCTTGGAGAGGCACTGGATGTTGTCCCTGGAATGGCACTGGGTGTTTGTTGTCCCTGGGATGGCACTGGGTGTTATCCCTGGAGTGGCACTGAGGGTTTGTTATCCCTGGAGTGGCACCGGGTGTTGGTTATCCCTGGAGTGGCACTGGATGTTGTCCCTGGGATGGCACTGGGCGTTATCCCTGGAGTGGCACTGGATGTTGTCACTGGAGTGGCACTGGATGTTGTCCCTGGAGTGGCACTGGATGTTGTGCTCCCCCAGGTTCCAGACCCGCAGTGTCCTCACTCGGGGCACATGTTCTATGTGCTGAACATTCTCCCAGGGCACACAAACCCCTCTCACCCTCCCGCTGCCACCACCAGCCCCGGCCTCAGTCCCCTCCGGTCCCAGCTGTGCCTGGAAAACGAGGGAAACACAGCCGGGTCTGCGGCTCTCTGTGCCTTTCTGTGCCTCTTCATTCCAGACCCGGGAACGGCAGACACCGGGGAGGGAGCAGAGAGCGAATCCTGACAGAGCAGAGGTCGGGGTTTGTTCACATTTTGGCTCACACCGGCAGAATGCAAAAGGGCAGCACCAGATAGGGCAGGAAATGTGAACCTGCGTCTGATTCACTCCTGATGAGAGTTAACCCCCTTCCACTGGAAATTTCTGTGGAGCAAAGCCAAGTCCCTGCAGCTGAGAATCCGTCCCCTTTGTGTTCAGATCAGTTGTAATAATTAAAGATATATTAAGACAGCACAGAGTGCAGTGTAATCAGGACTGGGAAAAAAATCCTTCAGTTATTTTAGCTTTAGTCCTTACGTTTATTTTTTGTGACTGAGATTGTTTAAATAATATGTCTCCAGAGAACAGAGTAAAAATACAGATTCTAATTTGAATATAGATAAACACTGGATTATATATCACAAAATATGCTGGTGTAGCACAAGCAGTACATGCTACATGTTAACACCAGGTATTACGTAACCACAGCGCCCAGCCAAGTCACTTTTATCGCGCTAACGTATTTTTTAACCTCCAAACATTAATATTTTTATATCTATATATATGTGCTGCTACAATGCCATATTCCCAGGTTTTACAGTTTCTCTGCATTTCTCTGGCACAGGTTACAATGGGGGAAAAACGCCAACTGGAACACGTCGAAAAACAAGATCATAAGGTTTCACTCAAGTTGCTTAAATTATTATGTAGGAGGTATATTATCGACCTTTTAATAAAAACCTTTACAGTCTCCATGGAAACATTTTTACATTGACATATAAAAACATAAATGGAAAAAAAATGTTGTAAAAAAAATGAATCTGGTCTCCTGTTCATAAATTAGAGGCTGCCCTCGCTGTGTGGTGCCTCATCTTCCCTCCGTTATGCAAATGCAGCTGCTCAGTGATGATTCATTAGTAGAGCATCTTGCTGTAACCTGTGTAGTAAGCTGAGGGATTCAAGAGGTTTAATCCTAAAATAGCATTTACTGTTTCTGTCAGGCGGTTTCCCACCTACTTTTAAACCAGGACAGCACATCAGTGCATTTGGGCTCGGGTTAAATGTGCAGGAGGTGGAACAACCCTCGGAAGTACCGACTCATAAAATTCAAAGCTCACAAGAAAGTGCCTGCCTGGTTTTCTTTTCTTTTTTTTTGCTTAAATTAAGAGCCTCTCATCCTGACCGCACCGAATTTCCAGGAGTTTGCAGCCTTTGCAGGAGAGGAAAATCCTCCTGCAGCCTCAGCCTCCCGTGCTGGAGCCCCGGCAAATTTGGGAAGGGGCGAGGAATCTCCAACACATCATTTGAGATAAGGATCAGTCTCTCTTGATTTGAATTCCAGAGCTCTCAGCTGTGGTGTGCTGACATCTCGTCAGCATCCGTGACATTTACCAGCGATATCCCGTTTATATCACTCTCAACTCCAGAGGCCAGATGACAAGATGCAAAGACATTCGAATTCTGATTGCAATACAAAGGCAGAAGTTTGTGCTGTTAAAAAAAAAAAAAAAAAAAAAAAAAAAAAAAAAAAAAAAAAAAAAAAAAAAAAAAAAGAGAGAAGTGCAGTACAAAGAGCACGGGGATTGTTTTCCAAGAAGCACCAGCGCAGTGCTAAATGTGCTTTTATTTACAGATAATTCTCTGGCAGGTTTCTCTTTTAATCTCAATTTCCTCTCTAATCAATGCAGGATTGTGCCAACCATTTGCAGGAGGCATTCTTTACATGAGTACACATGAAGTGGTTTTTCAAGGAGCTGAAGAAATGAAATTGTCAATGTTTACTAAAATAAAAAGCAGATCCTAAAAAAAAAAAACCCTGTTCAAATCCAAGCAAATGAAACATTGACCTGTCTCATATAATAAAACAAAGAACTTAATAGTCTCAAAATGAATCATGCAGCTTTCTACCAATTTTCAAGTTATGAAAACCAAAAGGCTTGATTAGCACATAGATTTTAAAAAGTTGAAAGCAGAGTCCTTAAAGCCAGGTAAATGTCATATTCTGAATGCAATAGGTAATACAGATGAATTGTACAGGTTTAAGCTCCTTACAGAGCTCAGTGAATTTATTGAAAGCCTTTGCATTCAACAGCAGCATCAGAGACAGTTCAGGATGAAATTAAATAGTTAATAACTTAAAAATAATTTAATATCAAGCCAAACAGCTTGATATTATACAACCTAAGGAGAAATTTTTATGTAGATATATAAATAGATAAACAGATACATTTATAAACACATGCTTGTTATCCAAACATATTTATAATAGATTTCTTTCAGTTCCTGCCTAATACAGCTGATAATATGATTTTCAGAGGGATTTCTTGCTGAAGCAAACTTGAAGAGAACATCCCTCCACACCTGGATAGTTTTTGCAATGCCTTGAGCTTTGTGTTATAACATTACAAAGGAAACTGATTTTCACCAAGTGGTTCACACCCGAGTCTCTGAATATTAGAACCCCCTGGAAGTATCTCAAATTCATTTTGGCCAAGCTCACAAACAGGAAATGGGTAAAGGGAGCAAGTCACACTGAAGTGATTGTTGAAATGAACACAGAAAATGTGTGGAAAATGTGGAAGTTTGTGAGTTCAGACCTCCCTCCCTTCCAGGCTGGAATGGAGCTCTGAGCAGCCCGGTCTATAGAAGGTGTCCCTGCCCATGGAATGAGATGTTCCTTAAGATCCCTTCCAACCCAAAGCATTCTGGGATTCTGTGTCACAGGGCAAACCCAAATATTGCCTCAGGCTCTGACCTCCACACAACACCACAGAGCAGCACAGCAAAATCTCTCAGATCAAAAAGTNGACGACACCGCAGAGCAGCACTCGAGTGCTCCGGCAAAATCTCTCAGATCAAAAAGTGAGCAGTTTCTCCAGTCTTATTTGTAGTTACTACCAGTGAGAGAGATGTTGCTGTGGGTTTGGAAGAGACATGGCATACCCTGATTCTGGAATTTCCAAACTTGTACCGTGGGCCACCGTGGGCTTTAATAGACACTCATCAGAACATTTTTGCACATTTAAGAGGAGAGCCCTTAATTCATTCAAAGGATCAAACCCTCCTATAATGACAGCCCCATCTGGCAAAATACCTGAAATTCTAGAAACCCTTTGCACAGAAAATCCCTCAAGGAAAAGCCAGTGTCCATAAAGGAGACGGAGGGGTCCTGAGTCTTTATTCGAATAAAGGGAGAGAGTCCCCTGAGGCACACGCCCGTGGGGTTTTCTCTCTCTCGAGGTTTTGGAGGATGCAGCCTCCTTTATCCCAAACTCCTGGCTGCATCTTGCCCTCTTCCCTTCCTCATTCCTGGGATACCAGGAAGGTGCAGCCTTCCCGAACCGCCTACCCCATATCCCTCTTTTACCTGGCATTTTATCCCAAAGTTCAGGAACTGTTCTAATCAGCTGCATTTTCCTGTCATCCCCTGATCTAAATTTTCCCTTCTTGTGTTTGCTGAAAACTAAAACACAGTCGAAGGTTTGTTCTGGGAAATGATGAAGGATCAGCGTCACAGCTCCCACTGGCAGGGGCTGAGAGCTCCGCTCCTCTCCCTGCAGAGCTGGGCATCTCAGGTGATGCTGGGTGACCACCCAAATCCTGCTGCCCTGGTGGCTCTCATATTTCCCCACTTCACCTTTTTCTTGGCTTCTCCATGCCTGGAGGAGAAGTGGAAAATATTCCTGCTGCAAAACCGGCCAAGAAGTCAGAGGCCACAGCAGAGGGGTCGAGCTGGCAGGTTAGAGAAATCCAGTTTGTATTTTCAGCAGGGACAAAGTTGAAATCCCAGGTGCCTCCCCAGAGTCCACACAGGGTTTTGTGGCCACTCAAGCCACCAGAGCCTCAGCAGAAATTCAGGAGTCGCCACCCTTGCTCTCCAGCCCCTTTGTTCCCACCGCAGGCCGCGGTTTACATCCACAAATTGGCCCCACTCCGCGAACTCAATATGAGGCTGTGGGGCCAACAAAAACGTGCCAACATTTCTGGCAGATCTTCCTGCAGTGTTTGTGCAGATCTTTGCAGGTCATTAACCTGACAATGCCGGTGATGAGAGGCTGGGAGTCACAAACGCCTCGGCCAAGGCTCGGCCCTCGGCATTCCAAGCAGAGGCAGCAGTGACCTGGAGAAGCCTGGAGCCACCCTGCTGGATGGACAAACATCCCACTGCCACGGCCACAGAGAGAGAAGGACTGGTGAAAAGAAAGAGGGGGGAAAAAAGGGGAAAATTGCCAAGGAAAATCACTGGGAACTTCCAACCCTGGCAGCACATCCAGTCATGGAGTGGTTTGGGTTGGAAGGGACCTTAAAGTCCCATCGAGTTTCACCCTCTGCCATGGCAGGGACACCTTCCACTGCCCCAGGCTGTTCCAAGCCCCAATGTCCAGCCTGGCCTTGGGCACTGCCAGGGATCCAGGGGCAGCCACAGCTCCTCTGGGCACCCTGTGCCAGGCCCTCCCCACCCTCCCAGGGAAGGATTTATTCCCAATCTCCCATCCAGCTCTGCCCTCTGGCAGTGGGAAGCCATTCCCTGCGTCCTGTCCCTCCATCCCTTGTCCCAAGTCTTTCTCCAGCTCTCCTGGATCCTTTTTAGGCACTGGAAGGAGCTCTGAGGTCTCTCTAGATCTTTCCCTTCTCCAGGTGAGCACCCCCAGCTCTCCCAGCCTGGCTCCAGACCTTGGGGCAGTTCCGTGGCCTCCTCTGGGCTCACTCCAACACGTCCATGACCTTCTGATGTTGGGGACCCCGGAGCTGAGCATGGTGTGAACATCAGATGAGTGATCCCCAAGCCTCCAGAGCCTCATGAGACTCCCACACCCCATACCCTGCTCCTGCCTTCTCAGGAGCTCATCCCCATCTCTTTCCTGGACACAACAGTGCTGTCACTGAAATTCTACTTCTACCCTGCCAGCCTTCTTTGGAGATGATTCCAGAGTTGGGAAGTAACTCCCTGATGGAGATCAAAGGTTCAATTTTTTCTTATAACAGACTGCACTTTTTCCCTTCATATTTGTCTTCAGACACAACCATGCACCCATTAGAGTAATTGCATTTAAATACTATTAATCTCTTAAGTTCTTAACTCAACATCCATCTAGCAGAGGTTTGTTCTTCTTATTGATATCCCCAAGAAACATAAAGTGTCTTAAGGGATGAGTCCCTTGATACTTTTCCATGAGAAGATTTTAAATGGATGGAATAATTATTGAAAAAAATCTAAAATTCATACAGGGGTGAGTAACACTAAAAAAAAAAAAAAAAAAGCTCAATTCAGTTTATGACATGTTTATTCAGTTTTTTAAACTTTTTATAAATTCTTCTTTTAAATAGAGATTTTGGATGCCCTGATAACAGCTTGATGTAAACTTCCAGGTCTTTGAGCCCTTCTGTGAATGGTTGTGGTTGTCAAGTCATATTTTGGTGACTGTGTAAGTATAAAACACTTCCCTTGTTTTATATTTGAGTGTGAATCAAATATAAAACAAGGTAAGTGAAGAAAAAGAATAAATAATTGCAGCAGTGAAATTCATATTTGTTAATCATGCTAATAATCAGAGTTAATCTGATCTCCACCAGCATCTCAACCTTTTCTGACCAAGAAAAGGTCAATTTTAATTTCTTGAATGTTGTGGGACACCGGTGGGCACATCCAAAACTCTTCCCATGATCCAGAGCTCCTTTGTCTTTTCACCTCTTACTCAGAGGTCACTAGAAACTTTATTTTACCCCTCCTTCTGACCCCGAATCCGAGAGTACAAAACCGTGTAGGCATTATTAAACACCCCTAACTCACTTCCAAAGTTCTGCTGTATCAAGTTGCACCATATCTGACTCTGCCTGTGAAGGAACAATCTGTTTTTATCCCCCGTTATCCCGGCTTGGACGCAGTCCTCACCCCGATGTTCAACACGCCCGATGTTCACCGGCGCTCAAGTCACAGGCCCGCATATTTCTGTGCCTGTGTATGTGTTTGCATCTGCAATTTCCCAATATTCCTGGCTACTGCTCTGCGAGCCATTGAACTGCTCAGTGCTGCATGTAATAAAACACTGAAGGCATCTGGGTTTTTTTGGACACATGTCTTGGCAGGAAAGCCGGGCTTGAAGTGTTGGATTCTCTTCGCGCAGTTTGGAGAGCAGCGTGTTTCCAGTGGAGCTGGAAACCTGTAACCACTCATATGCTCTGCTGGGTAATTTGTTAGAGTTTAGGACTGTTTGGATTTGTTTTCAAGTTGGAAAAAAGAAATTTAAGGGGGTAACCTAAGAAAGAACAGATGCTAACACTGGAATATTAGAGCTGCGGGTTCTTATCGCGGTTTGGGGAGCTGTCTAACAGTTCTTTTTGGACAAAATCTGGCCTGGAAGTGGCATGAAAGCAAGTGTGTTAAATATTGTGAAAGCAGCTGCCCTCTCTGCACTCCTCTGACTTGTGAAATCCCGTTTCTTCTGGTGTCTCAAATGGCTCCATTCTGGCTCCCCATCCACTGCTCCCGACATTCTGCCCTGGCTGCCTTCAGCACAAAGGTGTTGGCACCTGGCCACTGTCCAGCAGGCCACGTTGGACATTTCTGGGCTTTGAGCATCTCAATCTATTGTGTGTTTTCCATTCTTAAGGAAAGCAGGAAAATCCAGGAGACATTATTGTGGTATAAAATATAAAATGCAGATGCAGTTGATAGAATCACAGAATGTAAGGGACCTTAAAAACCATCTAAATCCAACTCCTGCCATAGACAGAAACACCTTCCACTATTCCAGGGTGCTCCGAGCCCAACCTGGCCTTGAACACTTCCAGGGATGGAGCAGCCACAGCTTTCCTGGCCTGTGCCAAAGCCCCACAGTAAAAAAAATTTCCCAATATCCCATCTAAACCTGTCACTTTGAAGCTATTCCCTGATATCCTGGCACCATAAACTCTTGGAAAAAGTCCCTCTGATTCTTTCCTGTGGTTTTCCCTCAGGTACTAGAAGGTCACAGTCATATTCTGTATTTTGTACCAAGAGCAGACAAGAACCTTGCACCACTTTGCACCACTGGCTATTTGTTTGATTTATCCCAAAAAATACCTTGGAGTGGTTTTTGGGTTATTCTCATGGAAGTGGCTCACAGGGAGATGCTGCCCAAGCTGCAGGTGAGGGGTCAGCAGGAGAGTTGGGATTCCTTCAGCACAGCCAGTCCCAGCTAAACCTGCAGCACAGCACTTCTGGATTCCAGAGCTGGAGCAAGTGGGCAAGGAAAAGACCCCCAAAGTGACCCTCTACTATATCAGCATCTGATTGCAATTTCTGATGGCAATTTCTTCCCTTTTTTACACAATTTTCCATCTGTCTGGGTAACCAAAGCCATGCAGATGACTGGAAGGAAACGCCAATTCTTTTTACTTTTGTTGAAATGACTTTCACCCTTCTGCTATCGTATTCTCTGCTACATTTAATTTGTTTTGGTTTAGCACATTTTAGCTGAGCAAACAATTTGTATGTTATGACTCGAGCCCGTTTTAGAATTGTTCAGGATTTTTTTTTTTTTTCCCTTTTTCACAGCTTTTTTTCTAACCTGTCTGTATTCAGCTCACACGCTGGGTTGTATTTAAACAGAAGATCAACTGATAATTGCAACACCACTGCTGGCGTCGCTGGAGTGATGAGGCTGCCAGCATTTCCAGGTTGAATTTTGGCACCCGACATCGCAGCCTGGAAGCCAATTTTATTAAAATGAGTAGAGGGAAAAAATCTGTTTGGCCTATCCTGCTTGATAAGAGTATAAAAAGACAACATTTTAAAAGAATAAATGGATGTTGAGAACACGGTGTCTGACCTGCAGGGATTTTGGTGGTGTTTGCCACTGCGCTGAGGCGTGCGGGTCGACGTCTGGGGATGGGATCGCCTTCATCCCGAGCCTCATTGTCCCAGATGAGGACATTGACCACTCATTAATTCATTTTTTTACAAACTGGGGCATCAGAGGGGCACCCAAGAAGGGTTTGGAGCTGGGAGCCCACTGTCCCAGATGAGCAGAGCCTCCCATCCAACCCCACAACGATGCCGGTGCTGCCCCAGTTCATCCCAGAAATTCCACATTCCTCAGTAAGAACGCAGCCATGCTCACTTATTATTATTGTCTGAGGGCCCATATCCTACCACCTCCTCTGGAAAACGTGCTACCACGCACCAGCAGAATACAGATGAAAATCTGCACTCGTATAATTTTATATTTAAGCCTATGGGATAGGGATAATTACAGTTTTAGAATGGGATCAAAAAGCCCAGATCTACAGAGACTCTTTGAAGTCAATATCTATTTATTATAATTACACAACATCTTCCATCGGACCTGAAAGCATTATTCAGGCATTAATAAATTAAAGTTTGCAAAAGACAAGCTTCCCATGCCACTATTTATCCCCATTTTATGGATAGGCAACCTGAGGAACAAAGAGTTGAGGTGAGTTGCCTCTGTGCTCCAGCAGCACGTGGACCCTGGTAGGTGCAGCCAGGCACAGGCTTTCAAACAGAACATTTGGCTCGTCTTAGTCCCCAGATTCTCTTGACACTCCCTGTATTCTCACATCTGGGGCTTCCCTGGCTGGAGATGCCAGAGGCCAAACATTCTGGGATGTAGTGAAGCCGCTCAGTTAATAAAACTACTACCACTTTGTATTTAATATTGCCTTTATCCCACAAACGCGTTTATTTAACGACTGTGAGCTGCACAGAAACCCTTGTTCCACTCTTCCCATGTATGAGAAGAAGACAGGAGGAGTGGAAATAGGACTTGTACAAGGTGGTTTAGGGAACTGAAATCCAAGCTGGGAAAGCTGGGAGCCAAAACTTCCTTCTGGCCACTCCTCTCCTTTAATTTCTGGGTCATGGCATGTCCGTGGTGGGCGAGGAAGCTGTGAAGCAGCACACACCAAAGAGAAATCTGGAGTAATTTGGGCAATCTTTTGACAAAGGGCGGCAGTTCCTTGGCAGTTATTGAAAAGAGAATTCACCACTGAAATACTGCAGAATGGAAGCAAATTTGGGTCTGAATGGAGCACTGCCAACCTATAACCAGTGTTTTATTCAAAATAACTCCACTGGCAGGAGGAATAGAATCATGGAATCATCAAGGTTGGAAAAGACCTTTAGGATTATCAATTGCAGCCCTCTGGTAGCTTGAGATGGTGCTTTCTGGAGAAACTTGCACCTTGGAGGTGGTGTTCCATGGAAACGTGCTCACCACTGCTGCTGTGTGCAAGGGCAGAGGACACCAGTGCTGAGGTGATGCTCCAAACACTGCTCAGCTCCAGCTGCTGGCAGAGCCCAGACACCCCCAGAACAGCAGGAATTTGCTCCCACTCATCGCAACTGCAGCATCAGGGCTCAGTTGCTGGGATCAGCCTGACACAGGACCAGGGGGAGTTCCTGAAATCCACCCTGGCTGTCAAGGGCTGGCTTTGGCCGGGCCGTCAGAGGGAAGGCAGCAGTGTTTTCCTTGGGTTGGCAGAGGGCAGTGTGTCTCCTCGCATGCTCCACGGGCACCTCCGTGGCAGGGGAGGCACAGCTGGCACGGCAGAGGCACGGTGTGATCATGTTCCTGCTCTCCTGGGCTCTGATCCACAAGAGTCCCTACACTCTCCAACACAGACACCCTCAGGAAAGGCTCCCACCGGCTTCCTCTGCCGTGATTTTCCCTTTTGCCTTGTGTTTGACATTTTTGAGGGCTGAGCTTTGTTACAGGCTATTAGCCTATGGCAGTAGGCTGGGGAGATAAGACTTCATCAAGCTATAAATCACACCAAAGTGTGGAAAAATGGGAAATTCTGAGGTTGCACCGGCAGCTCTGGTTGGGCTCGCCTGAGCGTTGGGCTGATTGCAATATTTCAAGTGGCTGCTGGTATCAGCCAATGCTGCAGCTTGCAGGGAAATGAGTTTGGTGCCTTGTGTCTGAGCAGCAACACCATTAAAGTTTTGTA
>VXBN01016135.1:80000-115008 GCA_013397395.1 Sinosuthora webbiana
TGGTGGTCCCATCCCAAGTCTGGGACCCCAAGATGGTGAGCAGACTGTAATCATAGTGGGAACAGGATGGAAAAACAGGAGGAAAGGGTTGTTAGGAAGAAGGAACAGGGAAAAAAGGGAAGAATTTGATGAAATGAGAAAAAGAAGAAGACACTGGGTAAGAGAAACCGGTTGGAGATCAGCAGAAAGTGATCCGAATGTCAGCAGTGAAGGTGAAGGACCAGATCAAAGAAGACTTGGAAGCCCAGAGCAGAAAAGAAAAGGGAGGAAAATAACCCAGGGCCAGTAATTAACAAACTGTAAAGAAATTACATCTGTTATATAAAAAGGAATGCAGGAGGCTGAGGCGAGGATGCAGCAGAGCATGGAGCATGAGAGGGGACGCAGGGCAGCAGAAAAGATGAGAGGGTGGCACTGGGTGACAGAAAACCAGGAGAAAATTCATCTGCTCTGTGAAAGAGAAAAGCAGGCAATCAGAAATTCGGATAGTGCAATTACCAGAGCCTTAGATACGTCTAAAAGAGAGATCAAGACAATATTTTCCTCCGTGGGGACTCCCTCATTAATAATAGAAGTGGGATTTCTTTTTAAGCGCGACGTTCGTCACCTCTCCTTCTGCTCACACAGGCAGGGGGTGCCAAGGCACGGGGTGCACTGGGAGCATCTCCTGCTCTTCCACCCCCCTGGGGAAAACACACTGGGCTCTGAGCTCTCCTCATGTCCAAAGAGAGGTGGAATCTTGCTTGGCTGGGTTACAAAATGCTTTTTCTCCCCTTTTCCCAATGAAACCAGGACTGAATAGCTCCAAATCTGCCAGAGGTTGGTCAAGGAAGTTGCAGCAATGCTGGGGCAGCTCCTCTGGTGACCACGGGGGAGGAAAGAAGTGCCACAGCCTCTCCAAAATCCTGCTGCTTCCCAGGGTCAGGCAAGCCAGGAAGGTTCTCAGCAGTGTGCACAAATTGTGCAAAAAAAAAAAAAAAGAAAAATCTGGCCGGTGTTCATGGGAGGACTTTGATATCTCACACTCCTGCACAAACGCCCTACATGCCCTCCATGGATTTCTGGGACATCACAGGAATCAGCTGTCAATTTCCTTTATGCAAATCATATGAAAATCTCTGTAGGCACCCAGGAGAGAGGAGGAAGTGTGGTTATAAACACCCAGAAACACAAGAGCTGTGAAGAGAAGGGCATGGAAATCTTGCATGTGTTTTTATTCCAAACAAATTGATCATTAGCCGCAGCATTAACAGCAATTCACCACGCTGGACCTGATTTCAGAGCTGACAAAAAGCCATAATTCTAATTCATATCAGAGTATTTCCAGTCTTTCCACACTCCCCTGATGCTCCAGGCATGAAACTGGAGCACCGAAACCTGGACAGAAATGGACCTTCCACTTGTCTCACCACGTTCCTCCTGGACCACATGTGATTCCCGCATCACTGAAAAAACACATCTCATATTATAGGACTGGGCATGACCCCCACAACGGGTTTAAAATCAGCCCCCTCCCCTGCATACCGAGCTGGTGTTTGCCAGAGCAAGCTGCTGGTTTCAGGAGGCATTTTCCATGGAAATGAGCTCCAGAGAAGGAAGCTGTGGGAGTCTGTCAAGCACGCAGTAAACTCAGGTCTGAAGCGTGGCATTTCCTGATGCACATCCTTAATTACAACAACAGAGCAGAGAGTGTGGAGGAGGAACTTTTACAGCGCATTAAAGGCAGGAGTGATGGGTGGTACAGCTGTCTGGATTTCCTTGGAAATAGGAAGCAATATCATTTATTAATTATGCTGAGGTAACTGGGAAAAAAAAAATTTAAATATAGAAGTACCTGAAACCAGTAATTGGCTGGAAATTTCCCTTCCCCCCCCCCCGCCCCCCATCTTGCTCTGCTGCTGTAGAAATTACCAACAAAATATATTCCACTTCATTTCCCATGACACTAAACACTTGGAATATGGTTCCACATCTTAATATTATTGAAAGATGAAGTGACATTATGAAAAAACCTAACACAGAGCTCCTCTCTTCCTGAGCAGGCAGTGCCAGTGTCTCTTGGAATATGAACTCTCCTTTCTTTAGCACCTGGGAATGTGGAGGACCTGCTGCACAAAGCTGGTCCCAAAATCATTCTCCCCCTCATGCTTTTGCCCCAAGATTGACTTGCAAAAATAAGGAATCAGCAGATTGGTTGTCAGCCTCCAAAATGAGCTGCTGCACTTTAGAGCAAATGTTTATCAAAATACAACAAAACTGTGTAAACCTGATCTGGCATCACACAGCACTGAATAATTTAGGGATAACCCTCATCACCTGCAAAGGAGGAGCATGTACATCACATAAATGCCCAGAAAGCTGTCTGTGGATATAGGGGAAGCAAGCAGGAATGGGGAAACTCCTCTCCTAAATCACCTGGAGATCCCCAGGCTGGTGCTCCATGGAGAGGTGCCTCCGTCAGCCCCACAAAGAGCTGGATGAGCTCCCAGGCTGGGCACTGGTGGTTGATGCATCACAGACTGATCACTAAACTGGGGTGGAAATCCTCACTAAGAAAGAGACAAATCGTGTTTTTCTCCAGCAAAAAAATTGGTTTGACAGATCAAAACTGCAGAGCAATTGCCACTGCTAAGTTGTGATTTTTATTTTAAATAGAGTATTTCGGCTAATAAGTGCAAAATATTTCTCTGGCTGTAAATGTAAGACCCACATCAATTAAAATGGAGCATTGTAGGTCTTAAACATACAGGATTTAATTGTCAAAAGAGAGTAAATTCTAGGTTAAATCTATTATTTCAGCCTTTTAATCCTGTGGGATAAAGGGAGTTGACACGTTATATATCCAGCCCCACTCGAGAGGAACAGTAGGGCTGGCCAACAATACAGTGGGAGTATTAAAGAATAATTTCCACTTTTTTTCCAAAGACATTCATTTCTATTTCACAAGGCATAGCAAGTTTATTTTGATGGCTACCAGACCCACTAATTTCTCTTGGAATCTCGCAGAACGATTCCTCAAGAACCACCGCGCCAGGCAGGGTAGGAAACACACCTCGGAGCGGTTGTTAAAGATAAATTCCTTGGAAGTTTGACTTGGCATTCTTCAATTACTACTCTAATTATTCTTCCATTGCTTAGGCAGCGAGCCAAAGGTTTCCTGGGTGCAGAGGAAGTTAATAGGGGAGATGAAGCAAGATTGTGAGGCCATGTCAGCATATGTTCATTAAAACCTGATTTCTTCAGCATTAAACTCACTCCTGGCACCAACAACGTCCCGCTCTGCCTGTGTGTTTAACGATAAAAAAAATAAGAATAATTATTTACAATATTTCCTGACCCACTTTCTTTGGTTGTTTGTTCAGAACTGTACTTATTAAAAAAAAAAATAAAAAAAAGAGGAATTCATTGGGAAATCTACAGTAAAGAAGGTGCTGTCTCCCGTTCGTTGCTAGAAGGAAATTAAGGAGTTTCCAAAAGCTTCCCAGTAATCCCCACTGCTTTCCAGCGTTCAGCACTGGATATATATAATTACATATGAAAAAATTACATTTGAAGAAAGTTATTTGAGTTGCAAAGCCAAGCGCTTGAAAGTTAAGAAACGGCATTTTTGCCATTGCCTGTGCAATCCTGGTTCTTCCCACCTTCGTATCCAACTCCTAATATTAAAAGAGAGGGAATGGGAAAATATTACGTGGTTATGTAGTTAAAGATTGGATCGTAATGCACGAGCTCCTGGGAGCAGAAGTGGGGCTGCAGACATGTGTAACTGTAAATCTGGCATTCCTGAACATCCAGATCCTGCCTATCCAAACCAAATAACTTCCTTTTAGCATATTTTCATGCAATTTCCTGGTTTGTTTCATTTCTGAGGGAATATTTATAAAGCAAATCATGTTACGCAGAGCCGTTGAAAATAATATTGGTTTCTTGTGTCCAGCTCCCTTTGTTTTTTCTCTGTGTTCCACGCTTGCTCACCTTCTTTTCCTGGGAAAACACAGAAATATTCCCTCTGTGGAGGCACCTGGGGGTGTTAGGGAATGGTGGGAGAAGATGCAGGGATTAAGGTGATGTTGGGTCAAGATTCTTTGGAAATTCGTAAAACCCACCTGTGGCCTGGAAGCCAGGGGAGGGAAACTCCAGGAAAAAAAAAAAGGGGGAGCTTTTAAGCCAAAGGGGCTTCTTAAAAACCAGTTTATAACTCAGTTACAGCTGAGAGACATTTTGTGGGAGCAGAAAAGGCCCTTCCCTGCCCTGAAGGCTTTCTCCCTGCCAAATTTCAAGTCAGATTTCATGCAGCTGTTGGAGCTCATCCCAAAAAAAAAAAAAAACCCAGTCTTGGGAATCACCCCCACCATGGAGGTCTGGGTGGCCAAGTGGCTCCTGCTGAGGCACAGTGACGGGATCTCCTCTGAATTTTTGAAGTCTGAGGAGTTTGCCATTGGTGGTAGAGGAAGAAGAAAGTCATCTCTGAATTTCCAGCCCCTCAAGGCTCATCCCCAGCCCATCCCACTGGAATGGGGCATCAAAGGACAGACAGAAGGAAAAATCCATTGTGGGTGTTGGAAACTGATCTAAATCCTTCCTGGACAATCTGCTTATTTAATACGTTCATTTAAATTCACTTCACAGTCAAGGAAAAGGTGAATTTTTTTAAAAAATAAATGCTTAATAATGCAAGTTACGGGCAAAATAAATCAACTCTCTTCCTTCCCCTCCACCCAAAACTCAGACCAGAGAGAGCCTGAGCTGTGCTCAGCATTAAATGTAAAAAATCTATTTTCTTTTTTTTTTTTTGAAGTAGGCTTAAGGAAACACGATTTCATGGATCACCCATAAACAAGTTTTTAAAAAATTTTCCCTTTTAAATTTATGAAGGGAAGAAAAAAGTATCAAGGTAGCCAAACCTCCAGGATGTCTTACAGCATATTAGGTATAGATCCAACCTCAAGGAATTTTTATTAACCTCTCACGGCTTCCAAATTCACAACAATTCCCCCAAATCAGAGTTCAGTGTCCCACATCAGAAGCTGCCAAACATCTCAACACGACTGAGGACCACGGATGGTGCTCCTGCTCTCCTCCAGCGTGGCTTGGAGCTGTGTCCTCACCCCACAGGGGGGCACAGCACTTTGCATGTCTTGCATTTTTCAGTGCACAACGTGGATATTTAGAGGCAAAACCTTGGATTCCTCATCCCTGCTTCCATCTGCAGGGATCTGGAACTGAGAGAGGGTTTGGCAAGGAGCTCACACACCAGCACGAGAATCCTCCCAGCCAGCCCTGAGCACCTCCCAGCTCCAGAAACTCTTTCTCCTGAGGTGTTAAGTGGCCTTTCCACACAACATTGGCAAACTGTCTTAAGAATTATTCCTTCTGTTGTGTCCTGGTTGTTTTCCCACAGATCCCCCAGCTTAAAACCCCAGAGATGCAGAAGCCAGAGGGTTTTGGGGGCAGTGGTGATGCCTTGGGAAGGCTGAGCTGGAACAGAGACTGGACAGAGCTGGAGAATAAAGTAGAGATTTATTGAAAAGTCTTTAGGACACACCTTGGGCAGGGCAAGAGCCTGGCCAGGGCTACACCCAAGGTGGACACAAAATGGACACAAAATGGCTGACAGGTCATGAGATCTTACATTTTTATGAGTTTTGGTCCATTTCCATATTGGGGTTTAATTGTCCAATCCCAGCTCCAGGCTGTGAGGTCCCATCCTTCCTGTCCCTCCCTCCAGCCCACCCTTGTTTGTGCTTTTGGGGCTGAGAGTTGTCCTTGGTGTGCAGCAGGAGAAGGGTTTGTTTTGTGTCCCTGCTGTGTGCAGAGCTGAGTGACACTGACTGTGAGCTCAGAGCTGCACCCCTGGGCACCACAGAACCTGAAATACATGGGAGATAAAACTTCAGGCATCAGTGGGAGCTGAGAGATCAGGGGTGCTTGTGCCCAAATCTGCACCTTCCTGGCTGGGGTGGGTGCTACAGGCTGAGCACCACTGCTGGGGGAACTGGTTCTGACTGGGGTCTGGCCAAGAATTTTGGAACAAGAGGCGTTCAGGGGTCAGTGTTCGGGCTGATGCTGTTCCACCCCTCTGTCTGTGATGTGGACACTGCAACCAAAGAACCAAATTTTCTGATGACACCAAGCTCTATGTGGCAGTCACAGGCTGCAGGGAAGGTGGGGATTTAGAGGGACCTGGACAGGCTGAAAAACTGATGAAAAATTCCTCATGAGCCAGCAGTGAGTGCTCCCAGCCCAGAAACCGAGTCCTGGGCTACATCCAAAATGCTGTGGGGAGCAGGGGAGGGAGGTGTAGTGAAAGGACAAGGAGCAGTGGGTACAAATTGAAAGAGGGGGAATTTAGTTTGGATATTAGGAAGAATTTCTTCCCTGGGAGGGTGGGCAGGCCCTGGCACAGGGTGCCCAGAGCAGCTGTGGCTGCCCCTGGATCCCTGGCAGTGCCCAAGGCCAGGTTGGACATTGGGGCTTGGAGCAGCCTGGGTCAGTGGGAGGTGTCCCTGCCATGGCAGGGGGTGGAATGAGAGGATATTTAGTGCCCTTTAATGTTCTGTGAAGATCTCTGGAGGCAAATACAAATGTACCCACAAATCAGAAACCCACAAGGAGGGAAAGCTGCCTGCCATTAACTGAGAGCTGTTGTAGAAACCACACACCGTGTGCGAGTGGTTCCACTGCGGCTCACCAGAGCCCAGCTCTGAGCTGATTCTTCTGGCCGAAGAAGAAACCTCAGCCACCCCTAATTATGAACCAAAGGGATGAGGGAGGGCTTGAGAATCACCTGTGTCACCCTCACCTGTGAAGAGCTTCACCCACTGTGAACCCCACCAGCATCTACTGCTTCACCTCCAAACCCATCTGCCAACGCCGGGGACGTCTACCAGCTCCTAAAACACCTGCTCCGAAATCTCTGCTCATTGCAATTAAATATTTAGATGATGTTTCATTTATGAAAATTAGATTTTAGACGTGAATTAGGACTACCTTAATTATTACACTAAAACATGGAAATGATAGTATATTATTAGAAACATATTTTTCTTGCAAAACTGTGTTTGCAATTGCGCCAGGAAAGAAAAAAAAAAAGTTATGAAATTTACTTTTTATAGTAGGTGTTAATTCTGAATAATTAGGATTAGGCACTGGGGATTTGCAACCCAAATAAAAATTACCTAATTAACCCTTATATTGGCCCTAACAGAGAAGTCAAATAGTTCACCAATTAAAAAAAAAAAAAAAGAAAATGTAAAAAAAAANNAAAAAAAAAAAAAAAAAAAAAAGCTCTCCACATATATAAGTGGATGTCTAATAGTCTAAAACAAAATGGGACTTAAAGACACCTCCTGGAAAATATTTACAAACCTGACCGGAGCCATCCAGACATCTGGGATTTGGCTTTGCCACGATGTGATCGACATGATCCAGGTGTTTTAGGATCACATCCCAATTAGGAAAAGGGAAATCATCTCGGGTCCTTTTCTTGACACTCTCTTAATGCTGATGCTGCCTTGTTTAATTTCCTTTAATAATGTTTATTTGGGCTTTTTGGGTTTGGTTTTTTTTTTATTGTCTAGATTTTAAGTATCCCACGGCATGTCCAGGAAGTGATGTATTCATAGGAATCAGAGCTGGAAGTCTCTTGGGAAACGTTCCAGCCAGGAGGGACACGCAAGGGCAGGGGCTGGAGCCTCCTCAGCTTGGCCATCACCTTTTGGAGCTGTGTTGGATTCATGGCCAAGAGCTAGGAGATCCATCCCTCCTTTTACAGGTCCTCTGAAAGCAGCCCTGACCAACAGCACTCCAGAGTGAGAGGGGAAAAGAAGGAGGGCAGAAAATAATTCTATATATAATAATAATTCTGTTCCTCAGCCAAGGGCAAGAAGGGAATCACAGAACGTCCTGAGTTGAAAGGGACCCACAAGGATTGAGTTCAGCTCCTGTGCCTGCACAGGACACCCAAAAAATCCCACCCTGTGGCAGCCTTGGTGCAGCTCTTCTGGGCTCACATAAACCCTGAGGCACTGCAGAGGATCTCCAGTTCATTTCTCTGCCCAAGGTGTAAGAGTCAGTGCATAAATCCGAGGTAAAATCCACCCTGCTCCAGCTCCATATGTTTTAAAGCTTCTTCTGTTTTCATTTCCTAGACAGGCTTGGCAAACTGCAGAAACACAAGCTACACTTGAGCTGAAACAAGACCTGGCCAAACTCTGAGGTTGCCAGGGTCTGAGATGCATGCAAAATTGAGGCAGATCCCTCTAGATAGGATCATTTTTATGAGTTAAGAAAACACTGAGGCATCCGTCCAGCTTTTCCCACCAGCAGGTGAAAGATGCCAAATGTCCCAGTTTGCTGCAGAAATGTGGCACCAGGCTCACTCCAGACATGCAGATTCTCCTCTCCCACTGCACGTGGAAGGATATGGAATGTTATCCAAATTACCAGGATGAGAACAGCACGATGCCATTAACAACCACAGCACCCAGGGAACAGCTGGAGCTGTGCCAGGGCAGGTTTAGGTTGGATTTCAGGGAAAGGTTCTTCCCCCAGAGGGTGATGGCACTGCCCAGGCTCCCCAGGGAATGGGCACGGCCCCGAGGCTGCCAGAGCTCCAGGAGGGTTTGGACAAAGCTCCCAGGGATGCCCGGGGTGGGATTTTGGGGTGTCTGTGCAGGGACAGAAGCTGGATCCATGATCCTTGTGGGTCCCTTCCAGCTCAGGACATTCCATGATTCCATCAAACCCAGTTGTGCCTGATGGCTGATTCCTGAACAATGCCATATGGAAGATTTATGTCTAAAGATCTCAATCAGACCAATATTTAGCCAACATTAATTACCACCCTTATTAAGAATGAGCTGAAACCTTGGTGAGTGTTTACAGATATATGCGAAGTGCATGGAATTGGGACAGTCAGGGAGAAAAAGCACAAAGCTTTCCAACAACTCTTTTAGGCTCCAATCATTCAAACAACCACAGAGAACACTTTAAATAACCTCAAATACACATTGGTTTAGCTCAGAGAAACACACAGTGCAATATATTGCGCATATACCTCGTGAGTGCTCTCCCTCCAGCTTGCTCCAGCTGCAATTGGAGCAAAGCTTTGCAGCTCCCAAATCCCTTGGGATGCCCCTACAGCATCCACAGCTCTCCCAGGCCCCATTCCCAACACTCCAGCCCCACCATGGGACCACTGCCAGGCTGTTACCCACGGACCACGCTCTGCCTCCCAGGAAAACCAGGATTTCGCTCAAGGTTTATAGATTCAATCAAACCTCCTCCAACAATTCCCATGGAACTACTCGATATACATGAGGCTGAAGCCTTAATTTTTTTAAGTTTGCTTTTCCCCTGCCGTACAGATTAAATACATAATTTGATTTCATCTCATTCAATTTTAAAACGATTAATCTTATCCAAACCCACACGAGTGGTCCCAGCTCGGGCCAGCTGGACAGGTGCATCTCAATTCCAAGGCAAACACCCATCCTTGACCTGGATTTCGTCTCCGTGCACTGGGATCACTGAGTCCTGTGCCCAAAAATACTGTCTCCAGTTGAAAAGAGAAGCAAAATCCAAATTCCCAAGAGCCCCACGGTGCCCAAAAAGAGAAGCAGGGCTCCATTTTCCTCAGCTGGCACGTTGCCTCCTGCAACGTAGGCTGGATTTCCTTCTTTTAAAATCTGGGAGCGGCATAAATGGGAGATAACCTGCACTCCTTAATGCTTTCCATCCTCTTTGCAAAATCTTTTTATAATGCTCAAATAGTTGGCTTTGGGTGATGATCTTATAATGATCCTAGGGAGTACCGAGAAACTGCGAGTAAATTCAAGTCAAATACATTTTAGAAAATGAATACAATATCGCAGACCTTATATTGAATAATTTTCATTACAGGGTATAATTCTCTTACTGGGGAAGAGCAATGCCGTGGTGATTGTTGATGTTGCCAGTGCTGGTTTTTTTTTGGTTTTTTTTTTTTTTTTTTTTTTTTTTTTTTTTTTTTTTTTTTTTTTTTTTNCAATACTTAGGCAGTAAATTGTGCTGTTATAGTTGCTCGGCAACCATAACTTCTGCATACTCACCTCCCATGGTTTTGTGGCAACAAAAATCTTATGATGACAAGGGGATGGGTGTCTTTTTTTTTTTTTTTTTTCTCTTTTTGTAATCAAGATTCTCCTTGATATGCAAATGCATGCAACATTTAATGTATTATGTATGGGAAAAAAATTAAAATAATTATTTCGTTTGAGTAATGAGCCTTAAGTGTTGATTTCAGTTTTCCAAAGGCAGGAATGGACCTGCTGAAAATTTGATACCAATAAACAGAGGAAATCCACTGGCATAGAGGAAAACAATTATATTCTCCTTGGAACACCTGCAATTTACATATCTCAGCTGTGAGACACAAAACAGGAACAGGGAGAACGTTCTGGGTTTGTGGGTTTGAGTTTTGGAGAAGACCAAGTGGCCATTTAAGACAAAAGGAAAATAGATAAATGGAAAAAAAAAACAACCTAAGAGAAATGGAGTCAAAGTAAATTCAGACCCAGCAGAGCAGGACAAAATTGTGTTAATTCTCTCCAGAGAAACTTGGTTTTCCTGGGTGGATCTCTGGGACTCAGTGGAGGACACCACTTCAATATTTAATCTCAATTCAAGGATTAAGAGCCTGAGAGAATTTTGGGCATCCCCAAATCAAGAGGCAGATGGACCTGGGTTCTACACCTCCGTAAGAAAAAAAAAAAATCAGGTTTTAACAATTGTTTTTTTCTTATGAACTTTTATTTCTTATGGACTTTTCTCTTTGGGCTGAAGTGGAATTTGCTCGTGGATGTGCTGTTGTACCTCATCAAGATTTTGAAAAAGCATTTTTCATTATTTGCAAAGTTTTGGTGGGGCTTGGGTTTGTTTTTTTTTTGTTTTCAGAATGGTCCTGTACTCATGGTACATTTATTTTTATCCTTATCTCCTGCACAAAGAGAATGAAAAACTAAACACAGAAGTTATTAGATCATCCTGCAGGAACGTCAGTGGACCAAAATGATTCTCTCCTTAATTGTTTTAATTAGGGAAAAAGTAAAATTATCTACATTTCCATTTTAATTGCTAGAAGGAAAAAAATGATTTGATATTGCACTCTGAATTTGGAGAAATCTGTGATGGTGCAACCCTTCTGAGTGATTTTAATTATTTAATGTAACAAGTTTGTTTCCTTTCAAGCAGAATAGAATTTAACTTTTCACACCAGCACCAAGTTTGGGTTCAGCTTTAATTGCACTTTCTCGTTTGATTCAGATTTCCCCACCATAAACACAACTGAGGTTTTTCTTTTTGGTACCAAAACTGAGTTTGTCCCAGTTGAGTTTCTCCTTTTTGGGATTTAATGGCAAATCTGTGTGGCACCACAGATGAGGGAGCTGCTCCGGACATCAAAGAGGGAATTTTCCCTGTTTCATCTCTGCCTAATCAGGATATCCTCCAGCTTCTGGAAAGCTTTGTAAGTACTTGAACATGGTGTCTCTTTATTGAGCTACAAATACCCTAAATGTATATTTAAATGTATACCCTATTTGTATAGCTACAAATACTCCTAAATGGAGCCCCCTGCTCTGGGAGGCCATGGTTGAGCACCAAGACCCCTCCACCTGAACACTACAATCCATGGTGCTCTGCTGGAGCTGAGATCAAACCAAGAACTGCACTTTTCTACTGCCCTGGGGCCACCACAACAAAACTATCTGCCAAGCAGCATGGCTATAAATAGAAAAAATAAATAAATCCGCCCTGGACTCTTTAGAGAAATGACTTTTTTGAGCAGTAGAAAGGAACTTCCCACTGCCAGCAGCCTCTGGTCCTCCACCAGGATATTGCTGGGCGTATTTCCCAGTCACCTGCAAGAAACCCTCCCTCACCCAGCCCTCTCCACTTCCCAGGGCTGAAAGAGTTTAGAAAAAGCTTTAACTCAGATGTGCCATCAGGAGTGGCAGTGCAGGGAAGCTGCCACATCCCTGCAACACACTCAGCATTTCCCCGAGGGACCCGGTGGTCCAGGGTTCCAAATATAATTAGGAGAAATTTCAAACACCGCTTTAGATTACGTATACAGCAGCACACAGCGCTGACACAGCTATAGAGGATATCTCTCCCAGTCTTTAATCATCAAGTCGTATTTTGTCTTCTTTACATATAGGTCATTTCTTTGACAGAATAAATTATGATTAGCCTCTTAGTTTAAATGTAAAATTTAGCAGAACTATAGTGTCACTGCTCCCTGTGTTCTTCCTTTCAGTATTTCTCTTTCATTAAAACTGCCTTTGAAATCTTTTACCCTCTACTCCATCTGAAGCCCAGAGAGGACACTCTGATTTCTGAAACCCTGTCTGTGCTGAAGGAAAATGTGGAGGCTCAGGCTTCTGCATCTTTTTTTCCCCCCTTTTTTTTTTTAGGATACCAAGATCACAGTGATGCTGGGTCTACAACAGGCAGGGAGCAGCCAGCCAGAATGTGGGATGTGCTGGGAGATTTTTTTCCTGCAAACTGGGCCTTTTCTTAGAGCACAGCTCTTCCCTTAATATCCGAGGAACAAGACCAAACAGAAACAACTATTTTTGTTCAGGCGCAAATCTTTTCCCTTCCCCAAAATTTCAGATGCCGTATATGGATGTGCATATATAAAATATTTACTCTGAACAGGGACAACTGATGAAATTCAACAGGCTGGGCCCTTTTGAACATCACAAACTTCGCTGGCCGGGCTGATGTGTTCATGTATAATTTTCACCGCCTCCAGAAAACCCTTTTTCTGCTCGATTCTCTTGGCTGCTCAGAAGTGTTTGGAAAGTGCACAGCAGCTCCCTGCACATCCCAAAAGGGTGCCAGGCACCCTCCCCACTGTGTAAGAACTCTGATTGCTCAGGGCATGCCAGAGCTGTGCCAAAATCCCACCTGGGATCATGCTGGGAATCACTCACCCAAACTGGGGTAACGCGTGGTTGCAGCTGCCACATCAAACCCCATCCAAACCACCACGGAGAAGCTCCTTCCCACAGCGTTTTCACAAGGCCCTGGGTGCCCGTTAACAGGCACAGGATCATGGAATCATGGAATGGTTTCTGTTGGAAGGGGCCTTAAAGCTCATCCAGTTCCAGCCCCTGCCATGAGCAGGGTCACCTCCCACTAGACCAGGTTGCTCCAATCCCCAGTGTCCAACCTGGCCCTGATTTGTTAAAGGTGACACCAGCAGCAAAGCAAAAGCTATTAGAAAAGAGAATAAAACATTAAAAATAAATCACAGATGACTAAATATTTCATTGCTAGAAATGGCTCCACCAAGTCCTGTGGTTCTACTCTGAGAATCATCAAGCCAGGATGAGAAGGGAGATGATAAAATGTGTTAGATATGCCAAGGCACTTTTTTACTGGGCTGAAACCTCTTATTTACCCAGCCAGCAAGATTGTTTAAGTGCTGACCAGTTTGCAAGTTCAATCTCTGTAAATATGAGTTCAAAAAAAGAGCAGAGAGGAGCTTTGCCATAACTGTTCGGATCTGCTGTCCGACAGAAAGCTGCAATTGCATCAGCATATTATAAATATGAGGATTTAAAGCCTTCTGGAGAGGGTGAGGTTATAATGCTGCTGGACCAATACCATAAAACATGAAAGATTTCATCCTGCTGCCATAATTCTGCTACTCTGATGCCGGATTTTCTTAAAAATACGCATCTGCATTGCAATATTTAGAGATGCATCATGATTCTTCTTGATGTATTCCCCCCCAAATCAGAGGATTTCCCTTGGACAGGGGCTCATTTTCAGCTGGGAAAACTAAAAAAAGGTTGCTACTTTGGAGCGAGGACCCCTGTGGTCCTCCACTTGGCAGGACAATGGAGTATCCGTGGGAAAACCAGGCCATAAATTTGATCAGTACGTGGAAAGTGGGAAATGTGATCCTAAATCCTCGGCTCTGCCGCACCTCAGAGCCAGAGCAGCGTCACAGGATGGAAAACTGGGCTGGGGGATAGGGAACTGCAGACCCACAGCTCCCTCACGCCTCTCCTCTCACAGCTCCTGCCCCTCTCCAAATCTCTGTCCCAGAAACGCCCTCCCCGAGCAGGATTCCCATTAAACAAGGGGCATGCAGGCCTCGGGGTCTGAGCTATTTAATTCTGACCCCCCCCATGCCATAAACCCACAGTAGATCCCATAAAGCCCTTTAGGAAGATGGGTGCCTAATTCCCATCATCACAGAATGAAAAAAAAAATCAGTTAGAGACTGTGAATTCCCCATTTCAGATTCCCCCTTTTGTGTCAGGTAAGATCCCCAAACCTGTTTTGAATGCTCAGATCCTGTGGGAAGATTTTTATCCTTGAGAGTTACTCACGTTGTGTTTTGGGTTGCAGAGCTGCTGGATCATAACTCAGTGCACAACGGAGCACAAAGAAATTCTACTTTTCATGGAAAAAGACTGCATTAAGAAGAGGTGGAGAACCTCTCCTTGAAAAGAGACCAGAGGATGAAATTTCCATTGTAAGTTCCAGGGCAATTTGTAAATAAATATACCTAGTAACTAGTAATTAACATTTTATTAGATAAATGACTCGTGCACACTAAATTACCATGCATAAATACGCCATTAATATGCAGCAGAACTTATAGTTCAAAGCTATCAGCAATGTAAACATATGTTCACCCACTCCATCTCGTGCTGAAGGGCTGCCATGAAATACAGCGGTGATTTAAGGGGCTCCAGACTAGCAGGGAAACCTCCTCGTTCATCTCAGAGGATGGGATGAAGTAGCTCCAGCCCACAAGCAAGGCAGAGCAGTTGTTGTGGAGCTGCTCTGGCTCTTTGTTAATTAGCAGTGGGCAGAAAAACTCATTTGCTGCCTGTTGTAGGAATGTTGAGCTGTCTGAGGGCTGGTGAGGAGCAGAGGAATTTATACACGGGGAGGAGCCTGCCTTCAGCCCAGGAATGTGGAGCTGCTGGACAGAGCCCAGAGCAGGCACCAGGATGAGCAGAGGATGGAGCAGCTCTGCTGGGAGGAAAGGCTGGGAGAGCTGGGATTGTTCAGCCTGGACAGGAGAAGATTTGGGGTCACCCCAATGTGGCCTTGCAGGGCCTGAAGGAGTAAACAGGAAAGATGGAGAGAGACAATTGACAAGGGATGGGGTGACAGGACAAGGGGAAATAGCTTCCAAGTGAAATTGGGTGCATTCAGATGGGATTTTGGGCAGGAATTGTTCCCTGGGAGGGTGGGCAGGCCCTGGCACAGAGTGCCCAGAGCAGCTGTGGCTGCCCCTGGATCCCTGGCAGTGCCCAAGGCCAGGCTGGACATTGGGGTTGGAGCAGCCTGGGACAGTGGAAGGTGTCCCTGCCATGGCAGGGGTGGAACGGGGCATTTTTAAGGTCCCTTCCAGCCCAAACCATTCAGAAATTCTGTGCCAACACCAGAGGATTTTGCCATCATTAACGAGCCCAGCTGTGCCCAGCTGTGCTGTTCCCACATCCCAGGTGGAATCCAGGCAGGATCAAAGGCTTTGCCCATGACCACACAGGAGAGGGCAGTGGATTCAGCCAAAATCAGTCCCTCAGCCAAAATCAGCCACACCACTGTGCCTGGCCCTGAACAGGGATACGTGGCGGAGAATGACCTCCAAGAGATTTAAAAACCACATGTGATTGCCACTTGCTACCTTGAAATGGATGAAATTAATTTCCTCTCTGTGCCATTCCCCCTCTCTCTGAGAAATCCCTTTTCCAGGAAACAAACAGCAGCGCTGAGCAGTTGGCTTTCATCCTGCTGTCAGCCTCTCCAAATACACCACTCCCAGGAATTTCTATTAGTGCATAAAATATGGGACATGTGAGGAAAGGTTAACCTGGACACCTCGCAATCCAGCTCCTGATTATTTCTAATTTCAGAACAGAGAAAAACACGGGCAGCAGAGTTAAAGTGACAACCAGGGAGCAGAAAGCACCAGGATGAGGAGGACACCAACGCAGAGCTTTCCTCGGAAAGAGCATTTTTTACCCACCCACACTCTCAGACAAAAAGTTGAAAGCAACTTGAATTTCCTCAGGATTAAACCTGCTTTTATCCAGGTCTGTGCCCATCCTGGATGGAAGATCCGTGGAGTTTTAGAAATGTTGGGGTGGATACCTGTGGGTTTTACCCACACTTCTGAGGGCCAGCCTGGCAGAAACGTGGCTGATATTAATTAGCGAGACGGCATGATTGAGTGTGCCTTGAAAAATCAAAAAGGTTTTAATAAAGAAGGAAAATAATACCAAAAATAAAAACAAAGCCAAGCACAGCACAGAGATGTCTCCTACTTGCTACAGCACCTCAAAAAGCGTGGAGTTTCTTTGTTTTCTCTTTAGTACTTAACAGCCTAGGTGGGCTTTTTGGCCCTTGGCCCAATGAGATGAGCAACAGACTTTGAGTTACATTCCCAGAGTCCAATCCACACTTCTGTGCTGGCTCCGAGCCAATTGCAATGAGAAAACCCACAGAACTTCCCACATAAACTCCCAAAAATGCCTAAAGGAAAACTGAGACTCTTTCCCTGTTTGGAAGCACCTGCTGGAGGTGTGGGGATCGCTTCACTGCAGATCCCAGCCCAAGAGCTTTTCACCCCAGCCGGGCAAAGGAGTCCTGACATTCCTGCAGGCACCCAGATCCTCCCCCACAGCAAGTGCTCACCTGGGCACGGATGAGCAGCCAACCATGGCCAGCACCTCCTCCAGCTGGTGCCACCCTTTTATATCCCTTCAATCCCTTAATAGCTCGCTGGAGGTCAAAGTCATCCTGCTCTTCCCCCTGGAACATCCCAGCTGCAGCCCTCACCTGGCAGACACCAGGGCACGCAGGAGCCACGGGGCACTTCTCGCTTTGCTTCTGATTTAAATCCGTGCTTGACCTGAAATTTTGTATTTTTATTGTTTCCTTGGGTCATGATTAACCTCCTCGGCCGCAGGTTTTGGCTGCTGGGATATTTTGGCAACTAATTTGCCATCAGGGAGAGGACAAATGTTGCTCAAAGCCGCCTCCATCCTCTTCTCCAGGTACCTCTGGAGTGCAAAATGTCATTTATTGAGTGGTTTAAAAGGTGTTCAGTTTGAGTATGGAACTTTTTGGGTAAAATACCAGACACTGCGTGATTCAATACCTTTCCCCTTTACAGAGCACACAAGGATACACTTGCACAATTTCAACATTATTAGAGGGGGCCGTGCAGAAAAATTGACCTTAAAAACCTCACAACGACCTGTTCTTTATAAAAGGGGAGGGGATAAAACCCACCAAAAGCTGTGTGTTCCCTTTCTGGAACTAACCAGCAGTTGGGTAAACGTGTGCTATGTACAAACAACATAAAATGCCTGCAGCTGGGTAGATGTTTTCCATAACAATGCTCCGAGAAATTGCATTAAACCTCAGACATTATCCCCGGTTTTATAGAATTGCCCACAGAGACAGGCACCAACATCACTATTAAGTATCAAGAAAAGTGCCAGGCTTGTTACAGGAGCTTTATGAGAGCCAAGGATCAAATATTTTTTCACAGTTTTATGTGGATAGTTTCATGAAAATTGATCAGGTCTAAAAAGTCACAGTCCAAATGAAGCTAAGGTTAAAGATAATTTATACATGATATTCCTAATTTTATTCTGAGCCCTTTTATTACTATGTAGGCCTTTATGACTTTAAAGAAAATGTCAGTGGCAGCAAATGACATTGTACTGAATAATCTAGTTATGAGGGAAAAGACATTTAAAACTATTCCAGATCAGCTTTGCTCTGTTCTGCTGAACTTACAGTTTTATCCCGCACAGCTGGGCAAAACTCCTGCCTGGGTTTTTAAATCTTCCCCAAGGTTGCTTTGTGAGCCAACGTCTCATCCTCTTCTCTTTTTAATTCCTTGGAAATTTCATGTTTTCTCCCTTTTTTTTTTTCCTGGGTACTTGGAGGGAATTCAGTTCTCCTTCACGTGTGTCTCACCCCGTGTTGTTGCTGTCTCAGGGTCCAGCCCAGCCCTGAATGTCCAGGACAGGGGAGGAAAATTCCCTGAGCTCCTGATGTCGGGGATTTTTACCTGTCCTTGGCAGCAGCGACTGTGTCCCATCAGCTCCACAGCAGGGAGAGAAATTGGAGGCAAATTCCTGCTGCTCTTGACATGGACAGACAAGATATTTCCCCAAATCTCTGTCTGTATAACACCAGGAGCAGGGGTGGCTTTGAAGGGCATCTGTGGCTCTTTTTTTTTGAGGCATCCACACCCCAATTCGCAGGTTTTGTTCCCACCTCTCCTTTTCCTCCTTTTATCCAATCTCCAAATGCAGAAAAACAGCTACAACAGCAAATCTGCAGAATATTATGGATATTTACTCTGTTATTAGGGAGACAACTGTCTCATGGCAGCAACTTTAGCTTTTTTTTTTTCCTTTTTTTCCTTTTTTCCAACCAGAAAAAAAGGGAGAGGTGCAGGGTGACACCTTGGGCAGAGGTTGACACTCCATTTGATGCAGGGAAATCTGGAGGGTCACCTTTTCCCAGGGGAGTTCCCAGGAGGAATCCCCAGACCACAGCCCTGCTCCTGCTGCTCCTCATGGTGGGACAATTTGTCTTGTCCCCACTTCTCTCCAGGATAACATTTCTGTGGGATGGAACACCCAGGGAATGTTCTCCCAAACATTTGTGGACACTTTAAACTAAAACTAAAGCAAAAACTGCCCAAATTCCATCTGATGGATTCCCCGAATATTTTGGGATCTTGATGCAAATCGTGCTCCTTGATGAATTTTTGGTTTTGGTGGAACAGGAGGATGAACACATTAATCTGGCAGCTTTACAGAATTACAGTTTTGTTGTAAATATTTTTTTTTATAAGAATATCGGTCACTGTGTGATTTACTAGGAGGAAACAGTGATAATAAATTAAAATAAAGATTATTCTCATGTTAGTTTGGGGTTTATATTTAAATTTCTTTAAGATCCTCAGTGTTAAACAGCTTGTTTTCTTTTTTTGTTTGTTTGGTTTTGGGGGGGTTGTTTGTTTGGGGGCTTTTTTGTTTGTTTGTTTTGTGGATTTTTTGTGGGGTTTTTGTTGTTGTTGTTGTTGTTGTTGTTTGGGTTTTTTTGGGGGGGTTGGGGTTTTTTGTGGTTTTGTGGTTTTTTTGGGGTTTGTTTATTTATTTATTTATTTATTTATGGTCTTTTGGTGTTTTTTTGTTTGGGTTTTTTGGGGCTTCTTTGTAGTTTTTTGTTTGGATTTTTTTTGTGGTTTTGTTTTTTGTTTTTTTTTTGTTTTGTTTATTTATGTATTTAATTATTTATTTATGGTCTTTTGTGGGTTTTTTGGTTTGGGTTTTTTGTTTGTTTGTTTGTTTGTTTTTTGTAGTTTTTTGTTTGATTTTTTCTTTGTTTGTTTGTTTGTTTTCTCTGTGTGATTTCTTGCTCAGGGAAAGAAATGAGAGTTCTCGTCATTAACAGTCTTCCCAAACTCTGCCACTGTCTGAGCCCACGCTACCCCTGGCTTTCCAGATGCTTGTTTGAAAGGCAACTGTTATTGCATGTCATAATTGTGTTCATAGCTGAGTAAACACCTTCACAGGTGCAAAAGGACCCGAAAGCTGCGAGAGTTGTAAGGCTGAAAAAGCAGAAATTTTATAGCCTTGTCATGGACAAAGGAGGTGTCGAAATGAAATACAATATTTTCCTCTGTCTGAAGTGTAACACTTGATTAGCCTGAAAAGCAGCGAGAGCCGTGTGGCCGTGCACAGGATTTAATCAAAAACGTGGCTTTTGTTTGAAAAGTGATTAGGTAAAAATGTCATTGATTTCTGCAGCAAATCTGCTCGCTGAGGGTTTCAGAGCCATGGACTCCTTTCTCTTCATAATATTTATATTTTAACTGTTTTTCAGCGGCGGCCAAATAGAGCTATCAGGGTAAAAGGAGAGGAGAAATTGTTGTGGCGGAGGTTTTTTCAGTGCAAGGCGAATCTTGGCTGCAGGATTTGGATGCCCCTGTTCCCTTTGAGCACCTCTGTTTTTCCTCATGGCTATCTTTAATTTATATTTATTTTAATCCAAAATCAAGGTCTTCTTGGGTCAGCCAAGCTGAGCTGAGAAGGCAAAGGGCAAGAGAGCAGGAAAAGATTGATATAGGAATTTCAGAGAAGCTGTGGCTGCCCCTGGATCCCTGGCAGTGCCCAAGGCCAGGTTGGACATTGGGGCTTGGAGCAGCCTGGGACAGTGGGAGGTGTCCCTGCCCATGGATGGGGTCGCTCTGGGCAGGATTTAAAGTCTCTTCCAACCCAAATCATCCTGGGATTCCCTGAAAGAATTGCTGCATATCAGGAAAAGTGCCCATCCCCATCCCTGACCTCAGCTGTGTTTCCAAATGAACCCAGAGTGGATCAAGTCACCATGGATGCTCCTTCCCAACTCCAGTTTGTTGCTGTTTTGGTCAAGTAAATTAATTAAGATGCAAATTTAATTGAATATATATGTTAAACTACGAATTATTATTTTTTTTTTAAAGTAAGTGAGTGCATCTGTCTCCTGTAATCTTCAAAAGGAAAATCATTTCCTAGTTACTATAATTAGTATTATAATATAATTATAATATAATTAGTGATATTCTCAGAAACTGCCTAAGTATAATAAATACATATTAACCTGTTCATTTTTATTAAGTTATTTCATCCAGGCATTGTTCAGACGAGCAAATGTTTCATAAAACTTTTTTTCCATAATGTTGGAGAAATTATCAAATCCCCCTTTACCCGAACATCTTTTAATATGATTTTTAATGAGACAGAAGATATCACAGAAACCCTTGAAGAGTCCTGGAGAGATATTATTGATCTTTGGAGTTAGATCACCTTAATGATTATCTTTCATAGCAGCTGGAATATTTTGTTCCTTGTCTGCCAGAAAGACACATCTGAAGGTTAAATACAGCAGGATGGAGCAAAATTTTGCTGAAAGTTAATAAATCCATCACATGGAGGAGGAGGAAAAGGAGGAGGAGAGGATGGCTTGCTGCAGAATTCCCCAAAATGTCTCCTGCACCGAGGAGCTCGTGCCCAGGGCTACAGATTAGGGACAAAATCAGGTCAGTTCAAACCTGGCACTTGGATAAACAATAAAATTCATCCCTGGGAACACCCAGCGTGTGTTCAGTGAATCCTGGAATGGTTTGGGTTGGGACTTTAAACCTCATCTGGTTGCCACCCCGTGCCATGGGCAGGGACACCTCCCACTGTCCCAGGCTGCTCCAAACCCCAATGTCCAACCTGGCCTTGGGCACTGCCAGGGACCCAGGGGCAGCCACAGCTTCTCTGGAATTCCATCCCAGGGAACGATTCCTGTCCAAAATCCCATCCAGCCCTGTTCTGCTCCTGTGTGAAGTTACTGGAGACTTTCAAACTCTCCTTGTTCCCTGATTTCTGCTCTTCCAGAGGCGCAGCATCCCTGGCTGCAGCTCGGCATCAAGGAGATTTTCCTTTCTCATGTCAGAGCCTGCCAAAGCCTCCCAGTGCCTCACCAGCGCCCAGGGCAGCCCGAGCAGCCTCACAAACAATGGATTTGATCTTTTTTTCTGAGCTGGACTTCATTGGAATCATGTTATCAGTTCTTTGTCGGGATCCTTGAGGGTGTTTTGTGAAGAAATCAGCGTGTGTGGTTCCATAATGATATTCCATGTTTCCCTTCAGAAAAAAACAGTGCTGACCGAGGGGAGTGCTGCCAGAGGTTTTATGGCTCAAGTCTAACCTTCCTTAACCTCTTTTTTTTTCTTTTTTTAATGTCTCCCAGTATTGACAAGGCCTTTAATTTGTGATCCAAGGCTGTACCACTTCTCAAGATTGAGCAGCATTAGGGAACAGCACCTGGTGGCTGGGAAGGACGGATCCATGGGCTGATCCCACCTGCTTCCCACCACATCCAGGCCTGAAGGAGGATGGATCCAGGGCCAGCTCTCCCCTTCTTCCCAGGCAGTGGTAAATCAGCAAGTTGTAATTCACGTGGCAGATAAATTTATTGGAACAAAACCCCAAAGCGCCAGGAGGAGAATTAGGATAAATGGACTGGAGTGGGAAGGGCTGGGATTGTGCTCCTGTTCCCGGTGTCTGGGGACACGGGGTGCCCTGAGCACCCTCTCCACACCACTCCACACCACAACTTCTGCACAATCCATGGGAAAGGCTCCCAGCCCTGGGGACAACCCTCCCCCAGCCCAGCTCCATCCCAGGGGCCTCATCCACCCCCCCAGGCACTGCTGCAAACACAACTGAACAGATTTTTGGTTCTCCTCCCACACCGGGATGAGCGAACTCCAGGGTGCTCCCAAAAGACTTGGAATTCTCTGTGTTGGGCCCAAGAGCAGCTGGGATTGCTGCTGGACACTGGGACAACCTCATCCAGGGACTGGGTGGGCACTGGAGCTGTGAGGAGGGGACCAGGAGGGGGCCGGGGGGGGACTGTGACAGCTCCGTGCCTCTCTCCAGGATCCTGCACTGCCAGAGCATCCCTCCAGTGGCCCTTTAAGCCAGATTGAAAGATGCTGTGCACTGCCAGGCTGACAAAAAAGCGGCATTTTCCGGGGCTGTGGAAGCAGCTCTGGATGTTTAATGTCTCTCAATGGCTGGGGTGGGATGGCACGGCACCCGCCGAAAGCCAGGCAGCTGAATCCTTGTGCACTGCTTTGAAAAATTAGGGGCATTTATAATGTCTAATATGTTGCAAGCCAGGATGATTTAACAGATGGTTTAAAAGGGAAATCAGCATGTCAGGCAAGGCCCGGTGTGCCGCTCTCTGTAGATTTCTATAGGATTGGGAGAGCGATAAAAAATGTTTCTCTTCTCTATCTCGGCGCCGAGAGATGTTCAAACTTGAAACCTTGAGGGAAATTGCTTAATTACCCTCAGTGGTGTCAGTGGTCCAGAGCAGTGGGAAATTTCAATTCCCTGCAGAAAGGGGTCAAACAGGGAACAACCAGGACACTTTTTAAACTCTTGTTAATGCCTCATAACCTTTAATGAATAATTTCCAGTGGCTCGGCCAAGCCAGCCTAACCTCGCACAAAAGACGGTCGTATTTACCTTCTGCCTTGGAGCTCACCTTGATTCTGGGCACAGAGAAAAATATAAACAACATTTTTACTTCCATGCACCCAGAATGCCAGAAAGGAAATTCTGATATTTAGATGTCTCTACTTCTGTTATGCCTTGATTTATAATTTCTACAGAATTCTAAATTTAATGTGCAAAGCCAAGTTAACTTTTCTTTTAAGAGTGTGGTGAGCAGGGCTAACCCCACACCCCCCGCATCCAACAATCCCACAGTATTTTTCTTTTAGAAAGAAGAGTTAATATTTAAAGTTGCCCTTTAATGCTCATTTGGAAGCACTGATTGAATAATAAGCCGAGCAGCTCAGTGTATCACATCTCTATTAAATTCTCTTGCCTTTTTTAAGATTAAAAAAAAGAACTTTTTTCTCCCTCTAAATGCAAATCTTTCTGTGTAACACTGTGCCTAATCTACTACAACTAATTAATCTGTTTGAGCTGATGAAATGTTACCTCTGCATTTTTTGTTCCTTGTATACAATTATTGTAACAGTGGTGAATAAATCAATATTCCCAATCCAACTGTAAAAAACAATCAAGAAAAGCAGTGCTTCTCAGGGAAAAAACACCAAATAATATTTATTAACTCTGTCTCAATCCACAGCAGAGCCTAATACCATTCAAGCATTTTCTGCAAGTGTAATAAGCAAACTCAAATACATGATGAAAGTGGCACATGCCAATAATTTCACCATTTTACACTGCAGAGTAATTGAAGGATTTAATGAGAAACAAACCAATAAAAATAAATAGACCATGCGAGAGGAGGAGAAACTGATCTAAAATGGAAGTTGCTCCATTGTGAGTTTTAGGAGGGGTTTTTTTTGCACGGTCTGACCAGGGGAAAAAAAAAAAAAACAGGTTTGGGACGATTTGGTCTTTATTTCTACTTATTTTACATTTTGCAGTTGGATTTCTGGAGGGGAAAGAGCCACTTGTTCTGTGTGGGTTCGATTGTGCATCAGGATTCTCTCCCTCTGCTGCCGCTTCCCGCCGAGCCGTCCTTTTCCCGCTGAATTCCGTGATGAATTGGATCTTTCTGCCTCAAGTTGGAAACTGTTTCTGCTGTATTGGTATTTATAAATAACTCTGAGCAGCCCAGCCTTTTAAATAACGGCACCGAGGTCCTTCTGCTTTTAGAAACGTCCATAAATCACGGTCCTCACGAAGGGAATTCTGATTACAAATAAACTCCTTTGTCTCAGCACTGCCCCTAAATTTTGGCCGTGTACAAACGTCTCACTGAGCTCACAGGGCAGGGATGTGCTTGGGCACACAGAACATTTTGGCCTTACATCTTTTTGATGCGCATTTTTGGTAATTCCGGAGTGGAATCCACCTCTCAATGGGTCTGACCTATCAAAATTTCACAAATACTTTTTTTTTTTCTTACCAAAGAGCCTCAAAGTGAAGAATTTGGACCTCTGGTTCAGCCCCCTCCAAGCTGGTGCCACAGTAAGTGGCAAAACCTCCCCAAAAAGGAATTTTGTCAGGTAAACAATCAGAGGTGCTCCCAACCAAGCCCACGGTGACACTTGGTGAGGAGAGGTTTGGATTCAAAAACAACACCCCAAAGCACTGGAGTTTTAAAGCAAACTTGGGGATGGTACAAAAGGTCAACAAACGAATTGTTTTTCATTTCTGTCCCCACTTGAAACATAAATACATAAAACCTCTGTTCATTTTTGAGCTAAATTCCTGAGAAATGTGGACCAGAAATTCCTGAGAAATGTGGGCCTGGGGGGGCTCCTCACTTGCTGAGAGCACGAGCCAGGCAAAGCCCAGCTTGCTAAAGCCCTACATGGAGAGCAATCACTCCAAACATCGAGCCCTGTACACCTGGTAAGAGAAACAATAAAACAGGATCTCGTCTCTGAAGGGGATTTCTCTTCAGCTGCGTTGTTTGGATGTTTTTTTTCCTTGTATGCACAATTGGAAACACGGGCTTGTAATAAGTTATTGCTTTGTGTGGTGCTTGGGGAAAGAGGGAGAGGGCAGGTTCAGAGCCCCAGCGTGGAGAGGGCTCTCCCTGGACAGCTGAGGGCCAAGCCCAGTGAACAGGTCAGCGACCCTCCTATAAAATCTTTGAAGTGCTTGCTTGAAGAGTATTGACTGTCCAGAGCCTTTTATTTCATATCAAGTTCAAATGTAGTGTCTTTATGAGCATAATGCACAAATCAATGGATTGGGACATTCAGATTATTTAGATGGAGCTGGGAGTGTGCAGAATACACTGAGGAGTTGTTCAAACAATTGACAGGGATTTCACAAATCAGGGTCTCTTAACAAAATATTTTCTGTATCTTTGCTCGTCAGGATGACAAGTTTTGCCTGGGCATTGAAACAGGAATTGCTGTTTTCTCTACCTTGGCAAGATGAAGACTGGAAGAGGTAAAAATCCTGTATTTTTCTGAATTTAGACCAGCAAATCTGATTATTGTTATATTATTATTATTATTATTTATTTTATTCATTTCAGTAGTGTAGAGGACATGGACTTTTCTATAGCACATAAAAATCCTCCCACCCCAGTATCTCTTCTTGCAGCAAATTTATTTCCTGCTACAAGTAGAGTTTAGTCTGTTACTTCCCACAGAAGCACCAGGAGACAATGAATAGAAAATTCAATTTTTTTTTACATTCAATTTTTAATTTGTATTTTGAATTTTCATTTCCTCTTTCGTGGTGCCTGGAGGACGCCCATGGCAATAAGAACCCATCCCATCTCCCATCACAGAGCCAAACCCAAACTCCACCACTCCACACTGAACATTTCTCACCCGTGTCCCATTTTCCTGTCCTCCTTCCCATCCAGTATGGCCATGGGCTCCTGCGAGGCACAATTCCACCCCAGAACTCCCTGATTTTGTACATCCAGGGCAAAATAAAACTGTTTCCACAAGATGGATCATGGAATCAGGAATTATTTTGGTACAGCACAAGGTCAGCTGCACTTTGAGCACCAACAAGTTCTAAAGGTCTCACATTTTTGGCAGGAACACTTTGCTGGAGAAATGCAAACCAGCATGTCACGAGTGTTTTTTGCAATGTTTTAATGGCCCTGACCAGGACCTCTGCACGTCCATGGGTTTGCTCCTTGTGCTAAGTGTTTATTTGTCACTCTCCCAACGGGGGGAACAAAGAGCTGGGATTGCTCTGATGTCAAATCCATGGATGCAGAAACGTGTGAGACGGAAGAACTGAGCATTATTCTCACTCCCACCACGGCTCCTGGCAAGGACAGGGTGGCACAGCGAGCCAGGCTGAAGGTTTCAATCCCTGGCACACCTTGGGCCTGGACTTCCCAATTCTGGCATCCTCAGCCTTGCTTTTCCTCTTTTCCTAGCCTGGGAAAGGGCCAACTCCACTGTGGGCTCCAACCCTTCCCACACGCACACACAGAAACTGCTTTTGGTGGTATAAAACCCCTGGAAAAGTTGTCCCAGGGAGCAGGGAAGCAGCAATTCCCCTAATCATATTTCTGGAGCAGGGAGGCTGGATCAGATGACCTCCTGGGGTCCCCTCCGACCTGACCCGTTCTGGAATTCTGGGACTCCTTGGCAGACAAAAAATGTACCACATTTTGACATGGAAACAAGGAGTATTTCCCAAACCTGTGAGGGTGAGGGTGTGTTCACTGTGGGTACTGCAACTGCCACTAAAGATTTGAAACTTCCAGGGACAAAATCGTGGCCAAGGACCTAGCAGCTGACAGGAGAATTTATGACAGTGGGGACACAAAGTCCAGTGTCACTCGAAAACTTTGAGGCAGGTTACAAACTACCCTTATCCTGCTCCAGCAGTGGCATGAGCAGAACAGTCAAAGTAGGTAAAAAAAATTATTAAATTCTAGTTAATTGCAATAAATTCATTATTTTTAGTGTAATTGGTGCATTTCCCCACCATTCCAGAGCTCCAATCCCAAGTATTTCAGTGTTGGTAAGGACTGGACTCACCCCATCACTAATTAAACAAATCATTTCCAAAGAACCGGGAGAAATCCCTGTGAGCAGAGCAGCTCCCCCCCAAAAAATGGGATTTCAGTCCAAAACTGGCTGGTGACCCCCAAAGCCACAGCTACCCCAGCTCAGCCATCACCATTTCCCATGGGATACAACACAGCCTGTTCCCAGCGCTCCTCGCTCTCCAGAAAGCTCCAAACCCACCAAATCAGAGCTCAAACCCAGGAGCTTCTGAGGATGGACCAGAAAAAACCAGTAAAACCCTTTATCCTTCCCAGTTCTGCCTCCCAGGCAGTGCTGCTGATGGATGCTGGGTTTCCCAAACTTCCAAAACCAGAGGGACGTGGCAGTGTCCTGCAGGAATATTACACAGTTGTTGTTGTTGTTGTTATCCTCCAATCCGCCCTATGATCAGCCTGCCAGTTTATATTTTTGTTCCACAAGGTGTATTTTCATTGTGAGGCTCCCCCAGAAAATTTATGGAGTTTCCAGGCTGTCTGTATAAATAAATATAAGGAATATTAGCGTGTCACAGCATGTTCTGGTCTGGTGTGGCAGAGCTGCCTTTTCTCCCTTGGTTTTTTTGGTTTTGTTTTTTTTTTTATTTTTATCAGTGGAAATTATAAGGGAGATATTTCCACTGCCTTAGCTGTCAGCCAATCCATGTAAATTCCTGCAATTATGGTGGTGGGGGGAAAAAAAAAAGAAGTGGCCCTTCATTACCAATCAGAATTTCATTTCTGGCCTCCCCTGCATCCTCGTGGAAGCCTTTCCCAGGGATGCCAGGACAAATAAGTGTGCTGTATCTCTGGAATGCTCATTTTCCAGTCATTCCAGGAAGATTGGCGGGTACGTTGCACGCTTCCAGCGTAATTAGTCTTTTTTAATGAAATGGACCCTGGATATCTTCCACTGCGGAGCTCCAATAATAGAATTTAAGTGAAAGTAATTTCAAAGTGCAACAGTAGTTTACATATTAGTTATTGTATAAAGAAAAAAAAAAAAGAAAAGAGAAAAAAAAAACCCTGCTCTGCTGTTCTAGGTTAAATGCAATTAACATCCAGGCCTTCTGCAAGGCTCCTGGGAGGGAATGATTGGTTTGGCAGGTTATTTCTCAGATTTTGATAAAAAAGGAAAAGAACCCCCCCCCATTATTTTTCACGAGAAACCCCTCGCTGAAAATATTCCAGCCCTCTCCAGATTCAAGCCCTCCAAGCAACTCAGTAGAACACGACTATAACTCCAGAATTTGGACTAATTAACTATTGCTCAGAAGCACAATTACCGTGTGAGCCGCTGCCCGTGGAATATTGCAAATAAATAACGTTTTGCAAGTCCAAGTAGATGTCAGTCCCTTTCCAATTAGCATTTGCTGCGAGAGGAATGGATGGAGTTTTCGGTTTGGTTTTGGAAAAACAGAGCGTGCAGAACCCTGACATGGGAGCAAACATTGTGGTAACAACACAAAAAACATATTCTTTACATGCCCTTTTTTTCACCCAGCTGTATCCCATATCCAAAGAAAACTGTGGGTTTATGAGAAATACAGAAAGAGCTGTTACAGAATTATTGCAAGATTGCTCAAACCTGGGAGAAAAAAAAAAAAGGGGGGGATTTTTTTTTATTTTATTATTATTTTCTTTCTTTGTCCCTAGTAAGCACATTTTTTAAAAGCAATTTATTTTCTCATTTGAAAAGTCAAATCTCTCGCTCCCAATTGTTTCTACACATTCCCTGGTTATCTAGGAATAAAATCTAACCCTCACAGCATCTACGAGCTGGTTTGATGAGGTCTTACTTGCAAAGGACCTCACAGAAAGTTGCTCCTTCTTAGTTGCACAGGAATGCTTAGATCAAATCCCACTATTTTAATGTTTCATTGGGGGGGAAAACCAGATGCAGCGTAGGCCAAACAAAACACTCTGGCTGGTCTGGGGTTGTTTTCCTTGCCTCTGGACAGTTTCTGCAGTGTAGATGGTCCTTTACAGGCTGTTAAACACAACCTCTGCCTCGGGAAGTCCCCGAGATGCAGATTTTTTTTTTTGAAGATGCGAAAACAGACAAGGAAAAGCCTCCCTGTCCTTATATTCATGGAATCATGGAGTGGTTTGGGTTGAAAGGGACCTTAAAGTCACCTTTTTCCACCCCCCTGCCATGGGCAGGGACACCTTCCACTCTCCCAGGTTGCTCCAGTGTCCCACCTGGCCTTGGACGCTTGCAGGGATTCATCCCAGCCATGAGGCAGGTACTGGGCCAGATGGATGGTTAATGCATCCCACAATTGCTCTGCCTTTAGCACAGCCAGAGCATTTCACCTTTAGGAAATTGCAGCTTGAGCGTGTTTAAAACCCACTCAAGTTAATAGAAATGTTCTCATCGACTTCGCCGAGCTCTGGGCCGCTCTCTCAGATGCTTCTTTTCACCTTGACCTTCACTCAACGCCAAAAATCTCGATTTCTAGTGAAAGCCAGTCATCTAAAACATGAGGAGAAGTAGATAATTCCACAGGACAATTAATTTCATCTTTAAAGAAGCAGCTAAAATATCCCCTTCCCCCCCATCAACCACAGAAATATCTTGGATGTGAAACCTAAAACAGACACTCCAACTCTTGGAAGGCTGAGCTAAATGAGCTGACTCCCATCCTCAATGGCACAGTGGTGGGCTAGTAGTGATAAAGTGAATTTATCAGCCCAAAAATAAAAGGAATGATTCCTTAAAAAAGGCCAAACAAGGTGCAGATAGACCAAAAAAATCCTCCAGGAAAGGGCCAGGTTAGAGACCTCCAATGAAACATTTGTATTTGGATGGGTTTTAGGTGCAACCTGCTTTATTCCAGACCTTCAGGTCTTGTTTTTGGCAGACCTGAGCTGTTGGTTTTCTTTATCTTTTGGTGCCTGGACAGCAGGACAGGGACAGTTGTGACCTTCACGCTGGGTATGGCCACCACAACCTCATTTCCCACATTCTCATCTGAGCTGGCCTCATCCAAACCTCCCTGTTGCCACCAACCATCTCCAGCTGCTGCTTTTCCTCAGGAAATGCTACCCCTTGGATTGTTTATTTTGCTGTTATGAGCGTGTTTTGCTACAAGAAATTACACTTAATTATGTTACAATATTTTCAGCACCGTTAATGTTAAAATTAATGCGTCGAAAATGATTTTTACTTAATTTTTACTGGGTGTTCATGGATAATTGATAGGGAATTTGTTATTAAATCTTTTATTTGACTGATTACTTAATCATTCCCACATGGTTATTGAAGACAATCTTACATATAATTAATTTCACTAATAGAGGCTCCCCATGTTTTCCTTCCTAGGCCAGTGTCTGCATGGTTATCATGTAATTTAAGGCTTTCCTGGGGCAGCTTTGAATTATGCACATATTTGTATTAATTATATGTGGCCAGATCCTGCTACCTTGTGTAGGGTGGTGAACACCTCCTCCTGGAAGGAGCTTCTCTGGCACCAATGGAGCTCCTCGCTGTGGGATCCATGGGTTGAAACTGGTGGAAAACCAAGGGAAAAGCTGAAGACACAAAGATTTGAAGTTTGGTCTTTCACAGGTATCTCCTGCCCCGTCCCTTTCCTCATGGCTAATCCATCCTCTACATCCTCATTTTGGGAAGAGAGATGTGACCGCACAGGAAGCACCAGGACACAGGGAAGGGAGCAAGACCCTCTCCCACCTATGAGATGCAAAGATCCAGGGAAACCACGGGCTGTGGCAGGGAGCAAAACGTGCTCAAAGTCAGGAGACAGCGCAGAGTTATCCATCAGCTGACACGCCAAATTCCTGACAGGATGCTAAGTAATGCACCTGGCGCCAATTATTGACTCCCAGTGACAAATTGGGTTTGCATATTGCATATTTTTGCCCGGCCTACGGAAGTAATCACTGACTACAGCACTGCACTTCCAAGGGAAGGTAGGAAGAGCCTGTGAGAGGCAAGTCCTGAGGAATTAACATGAGCAGCACGGCCCTGGCCTGCTGTGGTTTGCATCCTGATGACAGCAGCAGGCTCTGCAAAGCCCCAGGCCTCCACCAAACCCAGGAATCCACGACCAGATTCGTGACGGGGCTGCCTGGGAATCCCCAGTAAGGGGGGGAAACAGCCTCAGGTTGTACCAGGGGAGGTTTAGATTGGAAAAATTCTTCATGGAAAGAGTTGTAAAGTTCTGGCACAGCTGCCCAGGGCTGCGGTGAAGTCTCAGTCCCTGGAGGGATTTAAAAGGTGTGGAGGTGGCACCTGGGGACGTGGGGCAGTGGTGGCCTTGGCGGTGCTGGGAATGGTTGGATTTGATGATCCTTTTCCACCCTAAATGTCCCTGTCTAAACATGGGCAAAACCCTGCTGCTTCTCCCAAATTGTTCTCTTCTCCCTGGATTCAACAGGATGGGGCACAGCACTCAAGCAGTAACTCAACCCTCAATGACATAGCAAGAACTTTAAAAATCAATTTGCTTGTGGGGACCTGAGTGGAAAACAAGCTGAATGCAGAAGAGTGGCTATAATAAGTTCATTTAAAGAAGAGACTCTTCCCAGCTAACGTTTTAAGATGCCCTCGAGCAATTCTCTACCATGTAGCAGCATTTCTGGGAAAGAAAATGTTCTTATGAACTCACCTCTGCACAAAACTTCCAAACCAAGCAGGGACAGTGTTTGTACTCATGGAAGGATGAAATATTTTATTCCCCAGGGACTGAGAACTAAGAGGACAGTTTAGCTGTTAGATTTAAAAACTAAAAACCATCGTCAACCAAAGCCCTACCTGGTGTTTTCCATTTGATCTTTTGATTGATTTAGGGGATTCCAGTGGGCAGAGATTCTCGAAATTGAGGCCTGTGAGAGCCTCTTTCACCCCATTACTGGAAATCCCAAACCCACCGAGGCAGCATCAGGCCCCCACCACCAAGGCCCCCATTAACGTGGGCGATAACCACTATTTCTCCCCACACACCATTTAAATTCTAAGACACTGACAAACCATAACTCACAGGGAACCATTTGAAATTATTATTATTCAATGGCTTGTAAACTGTATCTCATCATTAAACAGAATAATAAATAAAAATAATGACCAGCCTTCAAGCCAGCCATGGGAAGAGCACACTTTCCTGCCAAAGACTTGCTTCATTTTACCACGTTTTTAATTAAAAGCAAAACCCATCCGTTAACTGTGAGGTTTGGGACATGGTGTTTGGGGTTGGGAACTGGAGGAAATCCCTTATTCCTGGTGCCACGCAGACCAAGCTACAGGTTGCTGAAGGAAAAATAGCCCCACGGATATTTTACAGTACCAAAAACTAGCTCGGGGCTACACATTCCCGGATAAAAGGTGGCAGCTCCGAGGAATTTGAGGAATTTGTCGCCGTGGCCTTTTGAAGTGGAGCCACGGAGCAGGAGGAGGAGGAGGAAAAGGAGGAGGAGGAAGGGTTAAAGCCCCCAGCCCAGCCCTGCCTTGCCCATGGTCAGCCACCTCGTGTAATTCCATTAGGGTGCGAGATTCAAATGCAGAATTAGCTGTTGCCTACGCAGAATTATGTTAAACATGGCCCAGACTGAAAATCAATATTCTGCTTAAGTAACTGGCCCTCCAGTAATTTAATGAAGCTAAATTGCATTACACGGAGGTAAGGTGGTGGGGGACCATTTTGTCTCAAACCTTCCATTATACAGTGACTGTACAGCTGGATGCCTAAAGAGAAATTAAACATATACACTCATTTCTTCTTGAAGTTGGAACAGTGTTTTTTACACTGGATTACTTGTCTCCTTCCTTAATTTAAAACTACAGTAAATAATTTGCAGCCACATAATTAGGAAGGAGGCACAGTCTCGTAATAAGAGGAAAAAAAAAAATTGCTACCAGAGTATTAAAGGATTTTTTTTACTCGGCGAGAAAAAAATGAAAAAGGACATTAAATGTTAGATCTGTATTAAAAATGTAATTCTAAAGGGTTTAAATCTATGACATGTCTACACTGAATTAATTAAATTCATGATCTGATCAAGGACTGAGAAGCTACCTTGGAGCTATCTCTTAAAAATGCTATGTATGTACATGTCAAAATAGGAATTAAAAAAAAAAAGCAGGCCTTTGATTCATTGGCAATTCATGCATGCATTATTGTGCTTCCTTGCCTGGCAGTGGGAGGGAAGTCAAAGTTTTATAAAGCACCTGAAACCTTCTCCTCGCTCCTCTTTATTAAAGGCACTTCCACGCCCGTTCCCAAACGCGGAGCCACCCGCCCTGGATGTGATCGTGGTGACATCCACGACGACTCAGCTCGTGTTCGGGCTGATTGACAAGAACAAAGAGCCCACAATTACATTATGCAGCACTTGTACTGCACCCTCTTTTATTTATTATTCAGCTGCAAAACTTCCAACGGGCAAGGAACACTTCAGAGTTTTTTTTGTGTCGGGGAGACGGAATTAAACTGACAATAATTCCGGGCCTGAAGTTCTGCTGATTAGAGATTACTTCCCCCTAAATCATTTGTCACGTTGCCTTATAGGAAGGGTAGAACAGACTTCAACCATGTGTAGCTGCGGAGGTATCTTTGGGGAAATGCAGGCAGCAGAGGATGTATTGTTTAAAGGGAAAAGAAGTGATTTGCATCTTCAATCGCTATTTTTCCTGCCTGTCCGACCACCGGAATTTTCCCTCTGTACTTAAAAGGCAGTTAAACGAATGAAATTTATTTATGCCGAATCTGAAGTGGGGGAAAAAAAAAAAAAAAAAGAGGCACTTAAAAAAGGCTGTTTAACACCTCAGAGGGCATCCCCGGCCTGTGAGGATGTGCCAACGTGAGCTGCGAGATCCAACATCTGCAGGAAAAGTGGGAACACGGCTCGGAACTGTTGGGTCAGGCTGGTTCCTCCCAGAAAGCTGCTACAGATCAACAGCACATCACTTCCAGCTTCTCTTTGCTGCTGGTTTGGGAATGCTGGTGTAAAGCCCCTGAAGGTGTCGGGGTGCACTCGTTGCTCCAGTCTCACACTTTAATTAAAACCAGATGCCACTGTCAGCCATCAAATCCGTACCTCAGGTCATTAAAATGAAATTCCATCGCTGTTGCCAGACCAGAACGTACAGAGGAGACACTGAGAGGCCACAAAGCAAGCGAGGGAAGTCAAGGGGTGCCCACCTCTGTCTCCTCCTGGTGCTTCCCACCCAGAGCATCACCAAAATCTGAATATTCAGCCCCAGCAGTGACCTAATCCCATGTCAGCCGAACGTGGAAATGCTTCTTGGATGTGTGGTGCTGGCTCCAGACAGGCAGGAGCAGGAACATCTCCCTTCCTTCCCAGGAAATCTCTGTCTGGATCAACATCACCTTTGCCAAAAGACAGTTGCAGCATCATCTCAGGCAGCGAGGGAGGGAGATGAAAAATTCAGTCTCTCTTTTGCACTTTATCGATTGAAAAGGAAAAGACTTCCAAGAGAAATTATTTTTACACCCTTGAATACCACCTAGCAGATCTATATTTTGTCTCTTTCTGCCTCAAAAAGTGTTTTACTCCCTTATTTCTCTTGGAATGGCAATTCAATAATGCGTAGCAGAACATTTATTAATTACATTCCAGTTTAAGGAATTATTTTGAAGGGAATAACTGCTCTCAGGAATCCTGAAACACTTTCAGTTTGATTTCTGAGTCCATTAGAACTGAAATGTAGCTGCTCCCTTTCACACTGCATTCCTGGCTTGTATTTGAAACCAGGAATGGCAGGATTTTTTTTCCTAGTAAAACATGAGTTTAAACATATATTCAACAAGGGAAACATGTCATGTGTTTTATAATACAAGGTCCTTTAAAGCAAATGATCCAGCTCATTTTTTTTTTTTTTTTTTTAAAGATGCACCTTTATGTTCAGTGATATTTCCTTTGGGGT
>VXBN01016135.1:130099-135099 GCA_013397395.1 Sinosuthora webbiana
CATCCCCGGGGATCCAGGCACCCTCCAGCTCCCGGGGGGACACTTCCAGGCTCCCCCCTCATCCCTCTGGAAACTTTTCCTGCCGTGCCTCCAAGTTGTGCCGGCGTTGCCTTCGCTGCTCTGTTTGTTTATCCCAATAAAAGTTTCTGGGCTCTGCCATAAAGTTGTCACTTGAAAGGCACGTCCTGAAACGCAGCCACCGTGTGGGGTGAACGTGGGGAAAAGGGGGCTGGGGGGAGGGATTTAATAAAAGGAATTGAGGGATTAAGCTGCTGCTTCCCAGCCTGGTGGCTGCCAGGGAAATATTAATGGGAAATATTAATATTCCCTTCTAAGCCGCGCATCCTCCGCAGCAGGGAAAAACTTCACACCCCATGGAAAGCCCAGGAGCTGAGCTGAGCTCCAGGATCCAGGCCTTGGGGTTCCAGGGGAGGGTGACCTTCATCCCCACCAGCAGCATCCTCTCAGCCGGCTCCTGAGCACCGGGAGGATGCTGCCAGTCAGGAATGAGGTGCGTGAGCAGAGCTGGGGGATGGCGTGGCTGCCTGGAGAGCCCATCCCTGGGAAAGAAAGGAAAAGCAAAAAAAAAATCCATCCCAAAACACCCCCTGAAACCCCGTGTTTTATGAATTAAGCTGCTTTTTGTAACAATTCCTTTTGTGTGCGTGCACTGAGCGAGCGAAACGTGAACGCAGGTTGGGCTGGTTTGTAAAAGCCTCCCGAAAAAAATGATCCTGCAGGCTCCAAAATAACATCTTTAGGTGGGGAATGAACATTGTCATCTCTGGAGCAGCACAATAAAACCGTGCGAGGCTTTCGCAGAGTCAGGAAAGTTCAGGCACGCACCAAGTTAACATAAAAATTGCTCGAAAACACAGGAATAGTAATTTGGGGATAAGAAAGGAGGGAGAACTCATGTTATAAGTGCAAGTGATCTGGAAATAGCTGTTTGTCTTGGACATTTGCGGGGAAGTGACATCATGCCGAGTGTCCGCGGGGATATTAATTCTGCATTTCTCAGGCCAGATTCTGGCACTAAAGTTGGCAAAATTAGACCGTTTTGTCGAAGGGATCTCCGAGCCGCCCACCTCCACCACACATTACAGCACACCTATGACATGACCCAAGAACAATGGGTGAAAAATGGGCCATAAAAACATGAATGGCCTGCTTCATATAAAGCAGATTTTATAGTGCAGGTGTGCCTTCATTTATCGATACTGTAAAGCAGTGAGATCATACTGGCAGTAAAACACAACATTTGTAAAACAACAACCGAGGAGAAAAGAAAAAAAAAAAGAGGTTTGGGGGGGGGAAATTCTATTAATTAAAAATGTAATGGCACAGATAAAATCTCAACGGGGTGTTTTAGAAATATATTTGATATTTTGTCATCAGATGCTTTACATCAGCTCGCACAGAATTCAGCCAGCTTTGAGAAGGAGATCTGGAAAAGGGGGAAAAAAAAAAACAACTTAATTGAACTGTAAAACTATATCCCACATTTAGGAAAAAAACAGGCATGTTAAAATATCTATTTAATAAGTGCCGTTTAAGTTGTTAAAGCTGGTGGAGAGGTTTGGTTGATTTTGGTTTGTTTTTTTTTTTTTTTTTTTTTTTTTTTTTTTTTTTTTTTTCCTTCACCCATTAGGATATGAATGGGAAAAATTATGAATAGGAAATCCTGCTGGAGTTTTTATTGCCTATTTCCTTTCGGGAAGATGGCATTGTTCCTCTTTTAAAAAAGGGAAGGGGCGTAAAATAAGCGCAGGCATATGACAGACATCCTTCAAAGGCGGGCTGGCAGAAGTGTTGTTCTGTATTTTTGTTCCTCACAAGGCAAAGCCTGTTCTATTTTTAAGCAGGGCTGTGCTGCTGTGGACATTTCCCTTCCCTCGAAAGGGGTTTTGGCATAATGTTGTTTTGATTAAGGCAGATTTCTGTTCTATTCTATTTAGTTTCTTTTTTTTTTTTAAATCACAATGCAGGAGCAAAGGATTGTGTTTTTTTATTATTATTATTCTTGTTGTTGAATTTTTCCTTTTTCATTTTTTTTTTCCTGCACCCATTCCAGGCCAGAGATTAAAATTTTTCTACCCACATCAGCGGGTCCAAATATCCTCCCCTGTGCAGGAGGGTTTTGCCAAACCCACCTGTCGAGCCCCAGTTTCAGCAGGTTTTAGGGTCTTCCCTGCCTTGTGTATGTTTTTAGGATTTTGCAAAAAAAAAAAAACTTTAAAAGTGACAAATTTCCTGGGCAAAGGTGTCACCCTCCAAACCTTTAAATGATTTAATCACCCTGAGCTGGGTAAGGGAGGGGAAGGTCTGAGGGTCTCTGTCCCTCAGAGGTGACCCCAAACACGTCTGGGGGTTTTTCTGAGGTGCCCAAAATGTGGGGGCACCCCCTTGGGCACCCCCTGGGGGCTCCTGCAGGACCCTGTCCCCTCATCTGGGGACTGTCCTCACCCTGTGCCTTCCCCTCCCCTCCTGCCTCCCCCTCCCCAACAATCCCAGCTTGTGCCATCATGTTCAGCACAGATGTTTCAGCAGCTGTACACGGTGAGCAGCTTTGAAAAGAGGTTTTTTTTTCCTAAGATATTTTTTCCTAAGATTTTTTTCCCCTAACATTTCTTTTCTCTAACATTTTTTTCCTCTTTTTTTTTTTTTTTTAAAGTATTTTATTTCTGATATTATTTCTTTTTTTCTGACACATCCTCATGGCCTGATAACAATTGTCAACCACTGCCATGGGATATGGGACCACAGGGACCTCCATCGCAGACACAGCTTCCTACACTCACCACCTTTCTCTAAATTCACTGATTTCCCCTATTTTTTTAAATTTTATTTTATTTTGCCATGCTGGGTGCTGGGTTTGGTGGGTTCCTCGTTCAGTGGCAGGGCTGAGGAGTTATTTTTATGTCTTGGCACTGCCAATAAGGTCCTGGTGATGGCCCAGGGTGTTGTCATGGGGTGTGACACCCATAGGACAGCCTTGGGCACGGCCAGTGAGCCCCACACCGGTGTGGGGAGCAGTTTTGGGGAGCGCTGTGATCATTTCCCAGATGAAGCAAAGTCATGGAAATTCCTGAAATTTTGTCCATGGAGCTGCTGAGTTGAGGACCTGAACAATGCCCTGGCAGCTAGTTTGATTTCCTTCAGGAGCTACACTGGTGGCTGGAACCTAAATCCAAAAAAAACCCAAAACATGAATAAAATGAAATCCCGTGAAACCCACGAGCTGTAAATATTCCCATCTCCAGATTGTCCATTGGGATGGCTGAAGGCTCTGGCACGAGCACCCTTAGATAAATTATCTGTGGCTGCTCTGTTTGATTATGTTTTTTTTAATGTCATTTTTCTTGTGTCACGGTAGACAATACTCTTCCTCTTCACTGGATGTAAGGGATTTATCCTGGAGATTCCCATGAATGATCCTATTTATACCAGCAGGGACATTCCAGGGGCTGGTGCCATGACTTATTGCTGAGCCTGCCTGCCAGCTCTTAAGTACCTTGTTTTCCTTTCACGTTCTTGATGTGCGAGCGGGCTCTTATTTATCTTTAATAATTAAAGAAGTGGAGGAGGAAATTGAGTGGCTTTGGGTGATGATCCACCTCTCTTTTTTTGGGACGCTGGCAACAAGTGCCCTCAGCCTCACTCTGTGCCAAGCCCCACCATCCATCCTGCTCTTCCCAAACCTTCCCAGTCCCACTGATTTACCAGAGGGTCGGTCAGGTTTCTTTGAGGAGCCAGAATTAATTCCCACCCCCATCCAAGCTCCTCCCCGGCTCAAAAAGGGATTTTGCTCTGTGTTTATGTTGTCCCAAGAGAAGGCAGAGCTGGCCAGGGCTCACCTCACATGAGCAGCTCTGCACAGCCCAAAACCAGCACCCCAGGGGCTCCCATGGCTGGAACTCTGCCCTGGCATTCCCTGCTCCTCTCTCCTCTGAGGAACGAGCTGGAGATGTGGTGGTGGCATCACTGGAGCTTCCCTTTCACAGGATGAATTTGTGGCTCATGGAAAACGGGGCAGCCAAGCTCTGCCCTGGACACCTTTAGGTCCTTCACCAAGAGCAGGAACAGGAATATGATATTTGTTTAAAAACGAGCCAAGCCTGGCTGCTTGGCTTCAGCACACGGCCTTTGCACCTTTGCCTTCAGAAAACTTTTGGGATTATTTCCATCCCAGCATTAAATCCAGTGTTTTCATTCAACCACAAGCCCAGGGGAGGGTGGCACAGGCCCCACCTCCCTCCTTGTGCTCGTCTCCCCCTCAGCTGCAGGACAAGAGGGTTTTCTCCGTGCAATCATCCCTCCTGCTGTGCTCCCTGGGATCTGCAGCACTCCCAGGCATTTCCAAGGGGTGAATCAATACAGAAGCTCGTTCAACAGCATTGTCAATTTAAGGCCTTTTTTTTTTTTTTTTTTTCCTTTTTTTACCTGGTTGTTAAATTCACATAAAAGTAAAATAAAAAGGGCTTTCCTGGTGGTGGGATAAACCCTTCCCTCCCTTCTTCCTCCAGTCTCCCCGTCATGGAATGATATCATAGGACTCAGTCCATTTGGGGATTTCATTGGGAATTGAAACTAAAGCACAGTTTTCCACACGCTGCAAGGAGTTGAACATAACATTATTGCACTAAAAAAGGGACAAAATAAAAGATTACCCACAGGATTTTTAAATTTAACTAGGTAAACAACCCCAGAGCTTCACTGGGACTATTGGTGCAGGACATCATGGAATCACACATGATGATTTAGGAATCCCACAAGCTTTAGCTTGGAGGGGACCTAAAAAACCACCAAGTTCCAAGCCCTGCCATGGGCAAGGACACCTTCCAGTATCCCAGGTTGCTCCAAGACCTGTCCAACTGGCCTTGGACTCTTCTAGGGCTGCTGCCCAGGCACCACAACCCATGACATGGAATCAGAATTAAAGAATCATTTAGATTGGAAAAGACTTTTAAGAACGTTGAGTCCAACCATAAACCCACACG
>VXBN01016135.1:140737-151707 GCA_013397395.1 Sinosuthora webbiana
AAAAAAAAGAGTCAGAACAATTCTGTCTAAACACATTCTCAGCCTGAAAATCCTTCTGCTCCCATCAGATGTGGTGGGGAGCACTTTGAAATCTCCCCCCGCCCGTGGCAGAAGTGCCATTGCTAAATTCAGGGAATTGTGGAAACCAGAAGCGCTGAGTGGCCGACCCCAAACCCGCTTCCCAGAATAGCACCTCACAGCCTTAAAACCCCACCAACATTTGATGAAAAATATTCCCTGAAATAGCACTTTGCCTCTGAGGCAGGATATCCTCCACGGGGCAGGTGTATAACAGCAGGTATGCTCGCTGTGATTTGGAATTTCCTTGGCTGGGAGGAATTTTTCCTGCGGAAAGGGGGAAGTTTCACCAAATGAGGCACAGCCAAGGCTGTGCTCTGGTGAAGGTGCCCATAAAGCTGTCCAGAACCACACTCGGCTGACGTAGTGACAGATTGGGCAATTTTGCCGTGGTAATTACTCAATGCTTCAGCAAATGGTAACTAAATCCTTTGGAAATCAAAATGTCTAATTGCACAGGCACATATGGCGTCGCCCCAGCCGTCCTGCGGAAGGTAATGGAACCAGCACACCCAAACCTTCCCGGAATTCCCCCAGCTCCCAAGCCACCAGTGACACAAAGCAGTTGGCATTTGGGGGAAAAAAAGATGGCAATAAAGGAGCTTTTGGAAAATGTGGTGTGCTGCAAGCAAACCTGGGGTACAACAGCAAAATTTAGGTTAATTTTGTCAATAAAGGGAAAAAGGTTAATGCCGTGTTGTTGCTGCTCTAATCTCCGTATAGGAACCATTTTACTGCCAAAATTCTCTCTAATGGGTTCAGTGTTTGGCCTGGGATGTTGACACACAGGGTTCAGAATCCACACAGGTCATGCCAGGGGAGCACAGAGGATTATTGGGCCATAATTTGTTTATACCAGGTCTGCTGGAGCCCAGGACCATGGGGAACACCTTTCCCAAGGCCCACGTTGAGCACCAAACCCTGGAAAGGGCCTTGTCCAGCCCAGCTCAACCAGCTCCCACCAACCTTCACACTGAAGGAGGATCCAGACCAGAAAAGAGATGCAAGATTTGGTCTGAGAGCTTTGCTTGGGACAAATGGTGGTGGCAGATGATGCTGTGGGGCAGAGGAGACAAAATCAGGCCCATTCATCTCATCAAAGCCAGAAATGTGGGACACCATCCTTAAACCAAGATTTGAGATAAAATTCTTGGTCCCTTTTTGCCCCTGATGAAGCTCAAAGTCAGGAAAACCAAAAGAACAATGCTCCTTGCGGGGGCTAAATGAATTCTAAAATGTTTATTTTAGAATTAGTTCATCTGAAGAATCGCTAAAATCTGACCTGTGTATCCATCCATCCATCCATCCATCCGTCCGTCCATCCATCCATCCATCCGTCCGTCCATCCATCCATCCATCCGTCCGTCCATCCATCCATCCATCCGTCCGTCCATCCATCCATCCATCCGTCCGTCCATCCATCCATCCATCCGTCCATCCGTCCCTCCCTCCATCCCTCCCTTCATCCATCCATCCATCCGTGTGTCCATCCATCCGTCCGTCCATCCATCATCCATCCATCCATCCATCCATCCATCCATCCATTCATCCATCCATCCATCCATGCATCCATCCATCCATCATCCATCCATCCATCCATCCATCCGTCCGTCCATCCATCCACTCCTATTGCTGCTCCACCTGGTTTTAAGCTCTTAGGACTTCTGCTGTCAGAAAGGGGCAAAACCCTCATTTCTTATTTCAACTGTCACCTTCAATTACAAACATTCAGCTTTAGTGCAGGATGGGAACATTGAATTAATTATTAACTGAGGTTTCTGGACCAGCTTCAGCCCCTTTTTTTCTGGAAGACGTAGCCCTATGTTCTACATTTTGTAATTACTAGGTGGAAAACCTGCATCCCTTACATCTCTTCTTCTCAAAAAAAAAAAAATTCCCAACCCCCAGTTCTTGTGACTCTCCTCGGAATTAGTTCTTCTTCTTTTTATTTCTTGCTATTAATGTTTAGAAACTCTGAGGGTGTATGATTAATGCAGGTAGTGCGACTTTGATATAGGACAAAGTAGCATTAATTGTATGATATACATTATTTTTAAAACAACTACATTGTCTTCATCTTGCATAATTATCTCTTTGTTGCTGTTAATCAGGATTTCCCAAAGTGGCACACAATAAAAAGCATTAAGGTTTATGTCAGCAGATCCAAATCTGGAATCAAATCTATCTGTACCATCAGGTGCCCATTAGGCTGGTGGAATTGCACATTAAAGACACTCAGACAATACAGACGCTTTTTTTTTCTTGCAGTAACTGGGAGAAAGGAGAAATTGGAGCTCTGGAAACAGATGTAGGAAAAGGCAGTTCCTGCCCAATCCGTTACAGACAAGTGAAGAGAGGGGAAGGAGGTGAAATATTCACCCACTGACGATTTTGAGTGGTGCCACAGCGAATTTCAAAAACATCTTGCCACTTAAAAATATCCTCAAGATTTTTTTTTTCACTCAGATTTTAGAGCAAGGTTGTTCTAAGTGAAATTGTAAATAAATCCCATCATTGGGGCAGCCTGAGGAGCTGCTGGTGCCAGCAGCAGAGCTCAGCCTTCATTCTGGGGGCAAGACCCATTTCCTAGAGGGAGAATGGACAACTGGACGCAGCCATCCATGTGGGATTGGTGTGTAGGATGAAGATCTTACCAGTTTAAGTGGCTTTATGGCAAATGTTTTCTGCTTTCTCTGTGTTCATGATGGAGCTGAGTGTGAATTTCTTCCAAGAAGCTTATTTAAAAGTGGTGGAAGCGCAGAGGCTTCAAGCTTTCCTTTCCCCCCTGTTCTTCCCGCACCTTTTCCCTTTTTCTTCCTTTCTTCTTCTTTGTTCCTTTTTAAGAAAAGACCAAAGGAAAGACAAGGAGCCCTGGAATGTGCACACCTTGCCAAGTGCCTCTCCACCTCCCCTGCCTGCTCCTTCCATAAGAAACGCTGTTGATGGAGAGCAAGGAGGATTCCTGTGCTCATTTCCACCACTTCAGCCACACGACTCCCTGCTAAAGCTGCGCTGTGCTTCTCCTGGAGGGGCCAGGAGCAGGAAGGGAGCAAGGGTTGGCTCTTGTCCTCCTGGAGGTGTTCTGTGGACCCCAAAGGCCACACGAGGAGTGTGCAAAGCGAGGCAGGGCAAGGGCATGACCCGGCAGGGCTGGGACGAGGAGAGGAGCTTTCAGAAAAAGCAGGGAGGCACATCAGGCCAAAGGAGAAAATGAGCCTGGAGCAGCCAAGTAAGAATTATAATACCAAGCACTTATGTTCAAAGCACTGTACAAATATTAATTAATTAATCCTCAAAGCCCGCTCTGGAGTAGATAAGCAAAGTGTTATTATCCCCTCCTTGACGGGGAGTCGGAGGCAGCAAGGTTAAGTGTCACGTCCAAGGCTGCAGGGAAAGGCTGCAGAGGGTGTTTGTCAGGGATAAACACCCCAAACCCAGCCCTGTGCTGACTCCAGGACTTGGGGCCGTCCTGGCATTGGGTTAACAACAAGCAGGAGAGAGGAAGGGTCTGGAGAGGATCCACCATCCCAGAGAAATCCTAAACCCTTCCGCAATCCCAGTTTTCACTCTCAGCACTCACAGTCTGGAGCAGCCCTTGAACCTGGCCAAGGATGGCCTGGGAAGAGATCAGGAGGAAGAGCCAGGTGTGCCATCCACCATCTCTGGTTGTCCCCTTGGGCATGCCCAGTCCCTCCTGTGACACGGTGACATGTTTGTCATTGGCTTCAAAATAAACCAGGAAAAGAAATTAATAAATAGGCAAAGTGGTGTTGATATGGAATTAAAAAAAGAGTTTAACTCTGACTCACCCCCATGCTTTCAAGGCTGTGGCCCCAAAAGAGGGAGATCCACCATCTAGGGAAGTGGAAGTGTTGTGTTTCTCCTGGAATTCCAACCATCTTGTGCAGGCTTCCCAGCAGAAAATCAATTCTTGAGTGTTTTCCATCTGAAGGAAAAGAGGAAGAAGGGTTCTTTCTGGAACCTGACCCAGAAATTAAGTAACAATGGATCAAGGAACTCCAGTTTGACCCACTCCCCCTGCAAAAGGCTCCAGTTGGAAATGTTTCAGGCTTGGGCCAATTTTTCAAAAGTAATGAATATTTAGAAAAAAAAGTGAATAGAAAGAGGAGACTCGGAATATGGGGCCAGGAAAACACTTTTCTTGGGAAAAAAAGGACTTACAGGTCAAAGGTGTCTACTGCTCACAATATGGATTAGAGGGGGATTTCTGGGAGTTCTGGAGGGAGCTGGGGGGAGGGAGCAGGGAGAGGAATTGCCTTTGGTCTGTATTTGTTGCTCCAGTTCCTGTCCTGACAGCAAAGCAGCTTTGATTGTAAGATGAATTGTGGGCCAGGAGCTGCAGCTCCGTTTTGGGATGTTGGTGTTTTCTCCAGAGCTTTTGACTTCAGGGAGACAAGAAAAAGTGAGGTGGGTGTAGAGCTGCCAGAAACAATAACAGGAACATTTGCCAATTAATCCATCACGGGCTGCAGCACCATTTACCTTTCACCTTCCCAATTCTGAAGAGTCGATCCAAATATCAAATTGTTCCTGGACACAGCAAAAAAATAAGGGAGGATGTGGGGTTGAAAAAAGGGACCCATCAGTAATAGGACAATGCCTCTAATTTCCTGTGCAGCTCATTAGACGTGACCTGGTCAGTAAATCTGGGCACTATTTCCCCAATATTCCTTTTAAACACACATTTGCCTCACCCCTTCTCTGACCATCTCCTCCACACTTAGTGGGATTCCTGGGAAGCAGCACAAACACCAGGGCTGGATGTGCCCCCGTCCCAAAAAATTTGTGGTGGAAAACTTTGGATGGAAACTCTTCCAAGTTACTATTTAACCCCATCCTCGATTTTTTTGCTAAGATTCATAAACATGGGCAGAGAGAGATGTGTTTCCAGGTTTAACGAGCCATTTATAACTAATTACTGAAGCTTATTAAGTGCAGCTTTGGCTTAGGCATTTTATCCCTACCTTTTCTCTACAGTATTCACCAAAAAATTTGGCTTCCTAGGAGGAACTAATTGAATTTCATGGTTTACACATTACTTGCACACTCCCTTTAATCCCCAGCTCTAGTTTTTCTGTTACAGATTGTCCCAGAAGAAAGCCAAAACATTAACTTTGTGTTTATTGTGTAAATAAGGGTGTTTTTAAAAATTCTATCTGCGCAGACACACGCAAACTGGGCTGGAGCCTTTTCCAGTGCTCCAGTGCAACTCCATTAAATCAGCACCTACCCACCAGGATGGAAACTAAAGATTTTCTGTGGGTGATTACGGACAAACAGGATCAGCTCAGCCAGATGTTTGTGGGCTGCCAGGGGAATTGGCTTCCACCTGAAGATTTGGATTGATTTGGCTCCTGTGTGCTGGGCATGGCTGTGACAGCTCCAGTCCTCTGTCCAGTTCTGACCCCTCAGGACAAGGACATGGAGGGGCTGGAGCATGTCCAGGGAAGGGAACGGAGCTGGGAAGGGGCTGGAGAGTTCCTGAGGGAGCTGGGAAAGGGGCTGAGCCTGGAGAAAAGGAGGCTCAGGGGGGACCTGGTGGCTCTGCACAAGTCCCTGCCAGGAGGGGACAGCCGGGGGGGTCGGGCTCTGCTCCCAGGGAACAGGGACAGGAGGAGAGGGAACGGCCTCAGGCTGGGCCAGGGGAGGCTCAGAGTGGGCAGCAGCAGGAATTTCCCCATGGAAAGGGTGCTCAGGCCTTGGAAGTGCCCAGGGAGGTTTGGAGTGACCATCCCTGGAAGTGTCCCAGGAGTTCCTGGAGGTGGCACTCAGAGCTCTGTATGACAAGGTGGGATCAGGCACAGCTTGGGCTCCGTGGTCTTTTTCACCCTCAGTGATTTTGTGATTTTTTTGATAGCAAATTTTGGGTGATTAACAGTTCAGTGCAGGTGGGGAATCTTCCCTCTCTCAGCTCCTCAAAGCTGCCAGGTCCAACCAAAGCCTCTGTATCTGGACATCTCCTCCCAAATGCAGGAGGAAATCCTGGGCCCGATGATGTCAAAGGGAATTTGTCTTTACCATCAGCACAATCGATATTTCACCTTCAACTCTCGCCCCTGTAAGCACTTTGTTAACACCTGCTTTAGCACCTGGTACTGCCCAGGCCAAACCCCAGCCAGGCAGTGATGCAATCCATCAGCTATCCCATTAAACAGGGGTATTTTTATATCCCAAAACACGCAGTTTGTATTCTCAGGTATATTTTAAGGCACCGTGAGGCCAGGCACGAGCTGCAGTCCAGCTTTTTGAAGGGGAAGCAGCACAAGGAGGAATATTCCAGGTAAATTTTTAATAAACGTGCGTGTGTGTGTGTGCAATGAAACAGCTGCAGCCCAAGGCATTTTTAGCGAGTTACAGCAGCGTGCTGCTTGATCTTTACCACAACATTTCCTACAGAAACAGTGTGAGGAAGCTGGCCCGGATTTTCCAGAGGGGCTGGGGAATGCAGGTGACCTCCTGAAAAGTTCAAGCAGCAATTTCCAACACAAATGGGAGCTTTTCCAGGGATCTTCCTCTCTTTTGTTAACTGCATCTTCAAGGGGGTCTCCAAATCCGTGAGTGATAATAAAAAACTGTCTAGAGTTCACATTATTTGAAGTTTTAAGGAGGAAGATGTTAAAAGAAACAACCCCTCTCTTCAGTGATAACGCAGCTCAACCCACAAAATCAAGCCCCAGAATTAAATTCTACTAACAGCAATATATTTGGGTTGATTTTGTTTTTACGAGCACAGCCTCTGGGCTGCTGTTGTGCAAATCAGCTTTCCCAGTGTGAATAAAAGTAAAAAAAAAAAAAAAATTGTCTCGAAAATCTTTTGAAAAATGCAAAATAACTTTTGTTGGTTTTTTTTGTTTTTTTTTCCATCCAGAAGGAACTGAATGGCTGAGATGTGCCACAATTAAAAAACGCGTGTCAAAGAAAATTAAAAATTAAAAAAAGAAAAAAAAAGCTGAAGCAGCTACTCAGGCCTGGGAAAAATCAGCACTTCCAGTCAGATCTTGGCAAAGGGGGAAGCAGCAGAAGCTGAAGTCTCCAAGGAGGGACTCTCAGGTTACCACAGAGCTGGGGCCATCCCACCAGCCCCACCTCCAGTCAAAGGCTGACAGGGGATTTCGGGCCGTGGGGCTCCTGGTTGCCATCTGCACGTGGGTAAATTGTAACCAGAGCTGTTGCCAAAACAAATAAACAGGGAAAAAAAAAAAAGGAAAAATAATTTTCCATTGCTTTCAATTCTCTGAATGATCTGACTGAGGATTAGAACAGATTCCTCAGAGCTCTGGTGGCCCTGGGAGTGTCCCCAGGCCAGGTTGGAGCAGCCTGGGACAGTGGAAGGTGTCCCTGCCCATGGCAGGGGTGGGGTGGGATGAGCTTTAAGGTCCCTTCCAACCCAAACCATCCTGGGAGTCTGTGATTTCCTGAGGAAAGGAAGGTTTTCAGCACAGAATTTGGTATCTGTCCCCAGTGATGTCCCCAATATCTGTCCCTAGTGATGATTGTGCTCCTGGTTATGTTGGTTGAACCTGGCTGTGATTTTACACCCTGCTGGAGAGTCAAAACTGATCAGCTTTACTTTTTCTCTCCATGCCTGTGTCATAAAAACAGCAAAGTGTGCAGGGAATGAACTGCTAAAATTGTATCCTTTGTTACCATATTTTTCCTCCATAAATTGGTCTAAGATTAATTTAAATAATATACCCAAAGAAAACCATAATTGAACACATTTTATTTTTAATGCTCTGTTATAAAAACACTCAGATGCACTTTGAAAGTTGCCAATAAAATATCCTTTCATTTGTGCTTAAACTGAATTAAAGGATCAACTTTAATTAACTAAAAAATAACTCATCTCCCTCTCTCTGTTTGGGGTGGACAAAAACGGTCGTGCCTGATCTGCTCACTCAACATCAATTCCATCTCTGGAGGAAAAAACAAGGTGTGTGCACTAACAAAGAGAAGCAGAGAGAAATGTTTCTTAAAATATTTTACGTGTTCTTCAGAGCTGAGATTTGAAACAGAGCAAAGGGAAGAGCTCAGCCAAAACCTGGTTGTTATTCAAGGGGTTTGTGAATAGGATTTTCTGGGGAGGGCAGCAGCCTGTGTGATCTGGAGCTGCTCATTTTTAAACATATTCTGCAGGTCTTTATCTCAGAAATACGTTCCAAAACGTGTGGATGTGGCACCTGGGGACCTGGGTTGGAGCTGGGCTGGGCAGTGCTGGGGAACACGATGATCTTTTAGGACTTTCCCAACCTTAACAATGCTGTGAGTCTGCGATTCTATTATCTGAAAGTGTGAAAAACACATCGTGGACGGATAAAACTTTATTAAAAATGGCCTCAGGCAGCAACGCAAGGTTCACTGGGTGGTTTCATCCTGCTGCTTCCAAAGAGCAGCCGAGCTGCAGGGGAGGTCAGCACGGGACAGCCTGAGCAGGGCATGGTCCTGCCCCTTCCCTGTTTGTGTTCTCCACCTGGCTGATCTGCGAGAAAATAATCCATGAGAATATTGCAGGGACCCTCAGTGCTCTCCAGGCTTCAGAAATAACTCATGGGTGGGGGCTGCAAGGATTGCTTGGAGCCCCTTTGTGGAGGAGGGTGATCACTCACCCTAAATCACCCAGAAGTACTTAAAAAGTTATTATTCATTAAAATTTCCTCTGTGCCTCCTGAGAGCATTGGAAGCCCCATCGCTGACCACGCTGAAACTCTGACCAAGAGCCAGCTCTGGTGACCTCCAGCCCCCCCTTGATGGTCAGGAATGGAGCAGGGACTCTGCAGGAGGATTTCTGGTTTGCCACGGGCGAGGTGTCTCCAAACTGGAGTTATGGCTTTCCTCACTTGCCTAAAATCAGCCCCAAACAGCTTTTCCTGTCCCTTAGAGACCATTTCAGTGCTCACATGAAGGGCCTTGAACACTTCCAGGGATGGGGCAGCCACAGCTTCTCTGGGAAAACATCTCTAACTGGGAGAAGGGTGAACTCAGCAGCCAGGAGCAACAGCAAACCCAAATATTCTTGTTAAAGGATGGATTTTATGGATTCAAATGTCACAACAAACTGAAGTGACAGCCCCTGCCAGGTGCTGGGGAACATCCTTGCAAGAATTCCTTGCTCACCACACATTTGGAAGCTGAGGGATGGAACTCTGCACATCTGGGACGTGGACAATTCCCTTGGTCCCTGGAGATTTAGGACTAAATACCATCTCTGCTCTCTTTTTCTCCTTTTTAACTCCCATCTTTGGTACAGCTACAGAACCAGAAGGCAATAAAATGGTGCAAGAAGGACATAAAAATGCGACTTTGCTCCCTCATGGCAGGAAGTGCTGCCCATTCACATCTGCCCTCTCTGCTCCTGTAGGACAAGTCAGCCTTAGACAGAACAAAATGGTCACCAAAGCTCTTCCTAGAGGTGGGAAATAGAGTAGTAACCTCAAAAAAAAAAAAAAAAAAAAAAAGGAGGTTTTTCATTGTTTTGAAATGAAAAGATTGCTGAGGTGTTTTCATTGTTTTAAAGTCACTACATTCAAAAGAGATTTAAAAAAAAAAAAATTCTCAGCAGAATATTCTGATGAAATTTTTTCTTTTCCTAAGAATGAGAAAAAAAAAAAAAAAAAAAGCAACCAAAAAAAATTTAAAAATACAAATACATTGAGCTGGGTTTAATTGCTGCTTGATATCCAAGCCATAATGAAGCCCAGGAAGGGCATCAGGGAGGGGAGAGGCAGCTCAGGAGGGGCCACAGCCTCCCTCACTCTGTCCCCCACCGTCCCCTGGCCCGAGGTGTGTGCTGTGATCTCAGTTTTGTAGGAATGAAAGAGAAAAAGCCTTTTTTTTTTTTTTTCCAAGAGCTTTGCAGCACTCAGGGATTGCTGATACCAAGATCCAGCTGAAAACCCCGGCCGCGTCCCCCCTTCACTCAGGCAGCATTTCATTAATTTAGAAAGCATGATCTCATTAAGAAATTCCATTCCGAAGTTTCTGGAGTTGAAAAGCTGGGGAATTTCCCCAGGTTCTCAAAACCTTTGGTCAAAAAAAAGCCAAGTTACTCCCCATTCCTCTTTAAACAAATAAGGTTAGCAACCCTTTTGCCGTTCACAATTCAGCATTCACACTAAATTAATTTTTCCAAAAGTAATTCAAATAAAAGCTTTGCTGCCGCTACCCTTTTCGGAGCCGCAAGATTGAATAAGGCATCTGAATAAAATTGTGTATTACAGCCTTCTTTAATATTTAAGCATGACATTCATTGATTTGTTTCTTGTTTTCTGCAAACCTTGACAACATGATAAAATAAATCATAAGAAGAAAATATAGTGGTAACATCTTTTATGGACTTCACATAGTCATCAATCTCAAGCTGTGAGTGAATTATCAGTGCAGCAAAAAGATCTATGTTTTAAGAGCTCCAATAGCACACTAGCTGGAGGTTTTTCACAAGCAAACTCAAGGCGAGTGACTGATAAGCATCATTATTGTTTTCTGAGAGTCTGGTTTATAGTGTGTTGTGGAGGTGTTGGCATATATGTTTCAGGAGGAAAGGTTTGATCAATTCTAAGTAGACATCTACTAACATATAAAAAATATAACAAGGGTTCCTGCTGAGCAGTATTAAAGTACCTATTGCACCATGTCAGCGTGACAGGCCCCATGTTGTGTTTTTGATTATATTTAATATAGAATTAACCTTTCTTAATGGAACATATTGTGCATGCAAGGGGAGTGAAAAATATTTATTTTGACCAAAACAAATATCATCCTTGTTTAGGTTTTAAGGAATACTTCTTTATTTTTTCAATTTATAAAAACTTCTCGTCATAAAATTGTCGCAGCCCCGAACTGACAGGAAGGAATAAAAGGGGATTTTTTTTTTT
>VXBN01016135.1:151729-177144 GCA_013397395.1 Sinosuthora webbiana
TCCCTGTGGCTCGTGAGCCATAAAGAGAGGAAGCTGCTGAGGGCACCAGGAAAAACATCTGTGGGGCAGCAAATGGGGAAGGGAGGAATGTGGGCACCACCACCACCACCTTATCCACTGGTGATTCCATGAAATGCAAGGAGCCCTCCCATTGGAATTACCAGATGCCAACACTCTCCATGCTGGTGGTTTCAATGGGGAAGCACATTCCCAAAAACTGGAAAATAACAGAATTGAGGGGATGATCTGGAGTAATCAAAGGCTAGGAAGAGAAACGTGGAACTAGGAATTAACTTGAAGAGATGAAGCAGCCCACTTGCAGGAGCTGGCACTGCTGCAGAGTGAGGGGATGGGAAGGTATCATCGTTCTGCTGTGAAAAAATGCCACTCCCCAAAGTCAGGCTTTCTCCAGGCTCCCAAATGTTTTATATCTGCTAAATGGGCTAATGAAAGCTTTAGGTCTAGAAAGCGGTAGCCTAGGGATTGTAAGAGTAAATATTAAGATGTTTTCTGACAAGCTGAATATATGTGGTTTCCCACAAAATCCCACAGTGCTTTGCACTCCATAAATATCACTCCTCTTCCCTCACAACTTTTTACTCCGTGAAATACGACGCCGCCGTCCGCTGAAACACAGCAGCACTTTCCTTGGGCTGGAGCCTGGGCACACATTTATTTACATAGGTTGAACACCATTCATCACCCTGGTAATTAATGCACTCAGTCAGGATGGGGTGGGGGGAAGGATTTCCTTTGCTGTCCCACATGGAGTGGGAATTTTCACGGGAATATCCTCAAAACCAGGAGATTTTCTGGAAGGAGCCCCAGCATCTTGGAGGCCTTTGGAGTTTTGCATGGGGAAGAGCTCACCAAATTCACCAGGTTGAATCTTCAAATGAAATTGTGGGGTGATATTGTTGGTGGCCTAATGGATTTGGGCAGGTGAGGATGCTCTGAATTAAAGAGGAGATTTTCTGGAAGGAGCCCCAGCTCTTGGAGGCCTTTGGAGTTTCGCATCGGGCAGAGCCGAAGTCACCAGGTCAAATCTTCAAATGAAATTGTGGGNCCGGGGGGTGGGGGGGAAGGATTTCCTTTGCCGTCCCACATGGAGTGGGAATTTTCACGGGAATCTCCTCAAAACCAGGAGATTTTCTGGAAGGAGCCCCAGCATCTTGGAGGCCTTTGGAGTTTTGCATGGGGAAGAGCTCACCAAATTCACCAGGTTGAATCTTCAAATGAAATTGTGGGGTGATATTGTTGGTGGCCTAATGGATTTGGGCAGGTGAGGATGCTCTGAATTAAAGAGGAGATTTTCTGGAAGGAGCCCCAGCTCTTGGAGGCCTTTGGAGTTTCGCATCGGGCAGAGCCGAAGTCACCAGGTCAAATCTTCAAATGAAATTGTGGGGTGATATTGTTGGTGGCGTGATGGATTTGGATTTGGGCAGGTGAGAATGCTCTGAATTAAAGAGGAGATTTTCTGGAAGGAGCCCCAGATCTTGGAGGCCTTTGGAGTTTTGCGTTGGGCAGAGCTCACCAAATTCACCAGGCCGAATCTTTAAATTAATTTATGGGGCAATATAGTTGGTGGCCTGATGGATTTGGGCAGGTGAGGATGCTCTGAATTAAAGAGGAGATTTTCTGGAAGGAGCCCCAGCATCTTGGAGGCCTTTGGAGTTTTGCGTCGGGCAGAGCCAAATTCACCAGGTTGAATCTTCAAATGAAATTATGGGTTGATATTGTTGATGGCCTGATGGATTTGAGCAGGTAGGGATGCTCTGAATTAAAGAGGAGATTTTCTGGAAGGAGCCCCAGCATCTTGGAGGCCTTTGGAGTTCGCATCGGGCAGAGCCGAAGTCACCAGGTCAAATCTTCAAATGAAATTGTGGGGTGACATTGTTGGTGACCTGATGGATTTGGGCAGGCAGGGATGCTCTGAATTATTGATATTCCAGGGTGGAATTCCTGTCACTTTAGGCCCCTCTATCTGTGGCTGGGAAGAGAAGACTCAAAGACTTTCCTGATGCTCTTAAAGGCAGGAGAAGAGCTGCAAAAAGACAAAAGTGTTATTTGCATCCATTTTCTCCTTCTATTAAAGAAGCTGCCTGACAGTTAAGCTGGAAGCAGTGCCCTGGCTGGGTTTCCTCAGGTTACGAGAGCAAGGCCTGCTCAGTAGCAAAATTCAGAANTCGAATCTTCAAATGAAATTATGGGGTGATATTTTTGGTGACCTGATGGATTTGGCAAGCAGGGATGCTCTGAATTATTGATATTCCAGGGTAGAATTCCTGTCACTTTCCTCTGTCTGTGGCTGGGAAGAGGAGACTCAAAGACTTTCCTGATGCTCTTAAAGGCAGGAGAAGAGCTGCAAAAAGACAAAAGTGTTATTTGCATCCATTTTCTCCTTCTATTAAAGAAGCTGCCTGACAGTTAAGCTGGAAGCAGTGCCCTGGCTGGGTTTCCTCAGGTTACGAGAGCAAGGCCTGCTCAGTAGCAAAATTCAGAATCTCAAACGACGTCCAAGCTCTGCAAAATGCTTAACTTGGTAAGTGGGGAGATTTTCTTGTAAATTCAATTTTTCTTGTAATTCAATACCGCACCAGAGGTCTCACTTGATGGAAAAGAGTCTCTGTGCTCCTGGAGTGTTTTACAAATATGTAAATATTATACCTAAGCTGCCCCTGTTAATTAAATATGGCACTTTACACAAGCATATTGTTTCCAGTCTCAACGTTCTGGCTTAAATCCATCATCAGTAATTACGTTCTGTCCTTTTAAATTCTTTCCTGGCTTAATTAGCTAAATTATTCTAGTTCACTTCCTGTCCCAAACTTGCACGCAGTGCCGGTGACCCTTCTCTGTGGCTCCTGGGTTTTGTCCCCTCGTAGGAGTTGTGGCATCATCACTCATCCATGGGGAGGTGGGAATTCCACAAGGATGCTGTGCCTCCCGAGTGCTGTCACTGGGCTCTCACAATTTATTCAATATATAATCACAGTATATGTTTATTTATGTTTTACTTACATTTTTTTGAAGCGTTTTTATATCATATGTGCTTCCCTCGATTGTTTTCAATTCCTAATAAATGGAATTCCTAGTGTTAAAGTTGCAAAATACTCTCTTCCCAACTCTCCTCACACTTATTTAGATGAAGGAACTAAACAAACGAAGAAAAAAAGTCATCCAAACCATCAGGCTATGCAAAATAAATCAGAAATTAATGCCTGTTAAAGCCAAAAGTGCTGAACCAGAAGAGCACCTTGGAGGCACCGGACAGTGCAGAAAATCCAGGACTGCTAACAAGAACTCCTCATTTTTAATTTCCAGTTATTTGGATATTAAATCAGTGGCTCCAGGTCTTGGGAACACGGAGCAGCACCACAGATGAGAGAAGCTGTGTTCAAATCCGAGAGGAGTTCCACGATTAATAAAGATAAAGCAGGGACAAGGTAGGAAGGGAGGGAGCTGCAGTTTAATATACTTATCCTATGAATATTTCTAGAAAATCTCCTCAAGTTTTTAGTGAAACAAAGTCCTTCCTGCATAGAAATGGAATATAAATTTTCAATACCAGCTTTTAGCTTACCAAGATTCCATTAAAATTATGCCGGAGAAAAAAAAAATAAAAATTAAAGATATGTATCTTGCTAATAAAAATGCACTTTGGTGAGAGATGTTGGGGGAAGCAGAACCTCCTGTAAATTAGGTCACTTCTCCAGTAAACCATCTCCTGAACTCCTTTGTGGGAATTATGTAGGAAACAGGTTTTCTTTTCAAATCTTAATATAAAACTTGGAGAAGGAACAAGTCTTCCACCTTATTCACATTCATAAAAAAAAAAAAATCATAATGTAGCATCAATATTCACTTAATAAAGAGACCATTTACACTGCTGGGCTGCTGTTCTTTTGTTTGCCAGGGTGGATTTTTTTTTAATCATATGGAAGAGTCGGTGCAGCAACATCTGTGACTTGTCAGTCATTTAATTAACCAAAGAAAAGCTAGCTATTCATTTTATTTCTGTATATGTTAATGCTAAAAACTAATAGAAAACAGCTAGTAAATTGTCCTCTGCATATATTGGACACAGCAACAATTACTCTGGCAGAGAAGATATAATAAAAGAGGAAATTTTAATAGTATTCTTATTCTATTTATTCTCAGGGGCTTCTGTTTCGAGGTACTGTAGAAATTAACAATTATTCCTTTTCATTGTTTTTGATGATCTTTTTCTATTATGGCCCTATCCGACTTAAAGGAAAATATAATTTTAACTTTTCTCTTTTTTTTTCTTTTTTTCTTTTTTCTTTTTTTTTTTTTTGTATTAAATTTTCTTCAGCACCTGGAGATTTCCTTTCCGGTTGGTTACGGGGAGGTCCTGAGAAGGTTCAGAAAAAAAATAAGCAGCAAGTGTTTCTTTCAGACAGCTGGTTAAGGCATGTCAGTTATTGGGACAATCAAGAGAACTCAGCTTTAAACCCAGAACTTTCACACAATAAAATAATCCGCTTTTCCAGCCTTCATTTTATTGACAAATATGTCTTTCCCATATTTTTGGGATGTCTGTCATACGATACGTCTAAATACTCGCTATTGCTCTGCTATATAAAGCAATTAACTGACTTTATACAGCAAATTGTCAGAGGATTTCCCCGGGAAGCTTGGGGAAATCTAACCTACGGAACTGTTCTCCAATTTATTGACATGCTACGACGGTGAAAAAAAAAAGTAGGACATCAATAAACAGCTTTAGCTGGAAAACTGGAATCTGATTATAAGTATTGGGAGCTGGAGACCAGGGCCTCAATTAAAATACGTGGCGTGGCTTTGGTCTAAAGCAGAGAGGTGCTGGATTTTAATGGGGAAAGGCAAGGCTTGGAGAAGGGTGGGAATGCTGCTGTGTGGGGTTTGACACCAGAGTTACCCCTGGGTCTGTTTGAACTGGATCCAGGTTCAGCTCCTCATCCCAGACCACTCCTCTGCCTCTGGGATGCTTCAGCAGGGAGAGAATCTTTAGGATTTTGTGTAGGAAATGATCTTGTCTTCCTTTCAAGGGCAGAGCGGTGGTGCCAGAGGAAAGTTGGGGCACAGGTTGAGGTGAAACAGCTCAGGGCTGGCCCTGGATGGGTTCCCCACCCTCAAGGGAAGTCCTTCTACTCGCTGCAGAATCCAAATCCCTCAAAACAGCAGGTTTGGAAATTTTGGGTTGAGAAAAGCCATCAAACCATAACCATTTAGGTTTATGAAGTAAATATTGATCAGGACTGAAACACCTGCATAAGAAAGTAGATTAAATAGCTCAGGAAATGCTGGATCACTCACAGGAAGCTACAAAATAGCCTGAAATCCTCACAATTCACAAATAGAGCTTCAGAATCACAGAATCATTAAGGCTGGAAAAGACCTCCAAGATCATCAAGTCCAACCTCTGAGTGAGTAGCACCAAAACTGCAATAACAGACTAAAAATAAAGCAAACCACCGATTTCACAGGATCAACCATGGCTAAAAAATTATAAAAAAAAGAGGATAAATCACAGAAAAATTCATATACGTGATGATAAAAAGTTATTTTTTAATGCAGTGAAGGAAACCTTCATACTTAAATTTTAATTTTGTTATTTTTGCCAAAAGACCTTGTGCTGTGCCACTGGTGGCACCTCACCTGCAGTGCTGAGAGGACGGGGAAGGGCTGCTGAGGCTGGCTGGGAGTAATTGCTTTGTTAACAAATTATCTGCCTAAACACAGTTCTTATACCTGTGTAACTTGAGTTTTCCAACACCTTTTTCTGCTCTTTCATCACCACTGGTGGTTACACTCACTCAGACCTGGGCTTTATCTGTCACCTCTTTTATTGACTTTTAGGGTTGGTTTACAAGGAGCAAGAGGGGCCGGATCTTGGTACAGCGCAGCAAATAAAGAGGGGAAAAAGAAGAAGGAACTCCAAACCGAGCTGCAGCCCTTCCTTTGGAGGTGTCCCCCCTCGATGAAACGCATTTGTACGTGTCAGGAGCCCGCTGCCACCTCCACTGTATCGTTAATATTCTGGTTATCATGCAAGAAGTCATCGATGAGCAAGTTTAAGCAGTGTGCAAACAACGTCACCCGCTGGGAAGTGTTAAGGTACCCATCATACCATGTCAACTTGACAGGCCTCACGTTGTGTTTCTGATTATATTTAGTCATATAAAATTAACTTTTCCTAATGTAGCGGGTTGGGGAGGCGGCGTGGACAGCGCAGGAGTTATTTAGGCTAAAACCCATTTGTGTTCAGGTTTACTAATGAGAGGCACAATATGAGCAAAATCCCTGGCTCACTGAGTGTGTTTCTGGAGTGCCTGGAGCCTCAATCCGTGGAAGAGGTGATAAAATAGGAGGGTTTGGGGATGTTCCTGTTGTCCAGCAGGGCCAGTTCCAGGCCCCACACAGCTCCTGCCTGTCCTGACTGCCCCTGCAGCTTTCTCCAGCTTGCCTGGTGCTGTGCTCACCTCCACGTGGGAATTTTAGGGTTATTTAGAGCAGTTTTGATGGAATTAGAGTGGTGACTGCTTTTCAGTCCTTTTTTTTTCCTTTTTTTTCTCCCCTTTCTTTTCATTTCTTCTCTCATCTCCTCCCCTTTCTCTTTTTCCTTTTCCTCACCTTTCTTTTTCTCCCTTCCCTTCCCTTCCNATTTAAATTTTGTATGATACTGTTTTAATTTTTTGCAGGTCAGCCATAAATTCCATTTTTTCCATATATTCCTTGGAGCATCCTACTGTCACAGATCATATCCCCATGACACAGGCCAGAGGAAAATCCCAAGCAGAGGAGTTGGGTACAAATTCCCTTTCCCAAAATGCACTGGCTAAACCAGCCTGAGAGTCCCCAAACTGCTTTGATTAAGGCAAAAGCCAAAAAATGCCCAATTTCTCCACCAACCAGCAAAACCTCTGAGCACTCCCAGGCAGCAGCTTTGGTTCCCTTTGGTTCTCTGCCATCTCAAATTCAAGGTTCAGTGACCCATTCCTACCCACTGGCTGTTGGGCAGAGGATCAGGATTTATTAATTATTATAAAAGGCAGGGAGGGGGCCTTCCTAATTAAAGACTCCGGGTGTGACTCCTCATTTTCCACTCCTTGCCAGCCTGCTGTACCTGGGTCTGCTCAGATGACACTCAGCCCTCAGCCTGGAACTGGATTCCTTCTTAGGAGGAGTTAAGGGAGGAAAAAATGCAGTTTAAAAAAAAAAAATCTTCGACCGCTTGTGCAGAAAGAGGGAAGGTGAAAAAGAGTGTAACTGTTCAGTTCAATAAAGGGGGGAGACACAAAAATGCCTTTTTTTTATTAATGTTGTTGAGGCTTAAAGGCTGAAATTTGGCATGGAACAGCTCCGGAGCCTCGTATGAGAGGAAACCAAATGACTGATTTATGGGCACTTGGAAATTGCTTCCCACTCTGGCTCATTAATGGCTAAATTGGGCTTAGTCCTCATCCAGCAACACTCCATTGGCCCGGGATGCTCTGGCCACCAGGCCCCTCCGAATTTCCAGCACTGGTCAAGGCTGCACCAAACTCATCATTTTTATTATTGCAAACCCCAAACTATTTAAATGAATTAAAGGGATATTATTAATGGGAAATGCAGGCAGCCTGTATGAGCTTAGGAGATGATGAGGGGCTGTGGCAACATTTTTCTTTACGGCCAGGACCTTCAGCAACAACGATTTTCTGAGGAAAAGAACTATTTTGTAAGATAAAGAACTATTTTTGAGCGAAAAAATTGTATTTCTTCTTATCCTCGCACTGCAGTGACAGCAGAAAGACAGGTTTTTGTCACTTGAAATGATTTTGCAATGAAGCAAATCCCTGATTTACAAAAGTTTAGGACATCGCTGGGAATAAAAGGTGCTGCTGCTTAATTAAAATGTACTTGATGGGTGGAAATCAGCATTCAAAGCACCCAGAAGTTAACAGCAGCGGCGACAAACGAGTTTGTGTTTTGTGTTGCGATTTACTGCCAACAGCTCTGCCTTCCCTGGGCCTTGTGATGTTCCAGGGAACGGGCTGGAAATTCAATCCGTGCCTAATGTGCTTAACTCGGGAAGGGAAAAGGAAGAGAGCACGGGCTGCCAGGAGCAGGGGAGAGAAAATGCAGATTTTAATAGATAATGGGTCTAATTACCCTGGATAGATGGAAAAGGGGGAAAAGGGGGAAAAGGGGAAAGGGAAGAAAAAGGGAAGAAAAAGGGAAGAAAAATGGAAGGGAAGAAAAATGGAAGGGAAGAAAAATGGAAGGGAAGGGAAGGGAAGGGAAGGGAAGGGAAGGGAAGGGAAGGGAAGGAAAGGAAAGGAAAGGAAAGGAAAGGAAAGGAAAGGAAAGGAAAGGAAAGGAAAGGAAAGGAAAGGAAAGGAAAGGAAAGGAAAGGAAAGGAAAGGAAAGGAAAGGAATTTAATAAAACCCAATAAATACTCAAAAAAATTACTAAATAGATTTTAGAAGTTGCCCCTCAGTGAAACAGTCACTCTCTGCAAAGTTTCCTATTTCTAGACATGAAAATAAAACTATAAAATTTGAGTGTTCTGGGTAATGTTGGGATGAGTGTATTGGAAGGGCAGAGACCTTCAATCTCTCTCCCAACTGCTCAGGGGCCAGGCCATGGCTCTGCTGCCATCCTGATCCCAGCCCTGAGGAAAGAGAGGAGGATGGGGCTCAGATTCACAGCTGAGTAAAAAACTCACATCCTCTGCTACCACACTGAAGGAACTGACCCATTCATGGGATTTGGGACAGAACAGATGGATAAGGAAAGGCATCCAGGGCTGCAGGAGAACAGAAAGACTTTCAGGAGAGGGTTGGCTTCTGCAGCCTCATGTTAGAGAGAGAATGCTCAAAAAATGGGGCAATTTAACAAGTCAAAGAATCATTTTTTTTAAAAAAAAACACTTTCACCTGGGAAGGCAATGACAAGGAACCATCTGCAATCAGCTCCCCCTCACCTTTTTTCTGGTGGCAGCAGAGGAAATCCTGCAGCGATATTACCTGTGCTAATGTGAACAGAGCTCAATCCACAGGAGGATAGGTGAGCAAATGTGGGTGCACACAAGTGTAAGCCCCAATTCAAGAATGTGTCCCTGGTTGCCTGGAGGGTAAAAAAAAAACAACAAAACAAAACAAAAAACCACTCCTGGCAAGTGGAGAATGCATTATCTCCATAATATAGCTGGGAGATACCGGAGGAAATTTCAGCATCAAATATTTGTGCACGGGTCCTATTTATTAAAAGCAAATATTGACCCATCGGTCCTTAAATATTTTAAATAATTTAGTCTAAATATTTTGATACCGGAGTAAATTAATGCTAAAGCATTTCTTTGTTTGTGCCAAATCAGTGCTTCCCAGTAGGAAGTTAGTCCATCCTTGCAAGCAAGCTTTCACTCTCAGTAGGCAGTCCATTTCTGTGGAGTGCCATTAACTTAATTTCAAAAAGAGCCAGTAAAGGTATATGGAGCAGGCAGTAATAGCATGGAAAATATCCAAAATTACTAGACCCCAGCAACAGAACTTCGATGCCATTTTCATGCACTAATAATTTGTAGTTTACATATTGAAGGTAACTATAAACTGACTACTTCCTTGGTTAAGTCTTGCAGGTAATTGCAAAGATGTCGTTAGCGCTGTACCTTTCCCCATGTGAAGCAGCATCTCCAGGAAAAACAGCAGAAAGCATGATTTTCACTTTATTATCCAGAAGTGTTCTGGAGTGTCTTTGTCACCAAAAATATTAAATTCACTTGTGATCCAACTATTAAAGTGTGGCAATTTTTAAACTGGATTTCATAACTAGAAATTGTAACGTTTTGGATAGTCTTGGCTTTAATTTAAGTCAAATCTTGTCTTAATAATGCAGATTTGATGAATATGAAGTACCCACATGGAAAATTATGTGTTTCAAATCAGAAAAATCTTTTAGAACTCCCCTTTATTTTGGCTGAGAAATTTAAGCTGTGGAAAGAACAGCATCAACAGGACTACGTTGTTTACTCCTGGGTGTCGTCCAGAATAATTTGTGTGAGAAGTGGGACACAGACTTTCCTGTTCCTTCAAAGGTTTTCATGGAGAATTCTGTACTTCTACATTTCTGCTGCCCCAAGAGCTACTGGTTGGATGGTTTTCATATGCCAAGCAGATGCAGCAAGGAGCTGGATTTAAAGAGGAGATGGAACAAGGTGGTCTTTCATTACCCCAAAGTTACCAATATCCCAAATCCCAACCCCCTGGCTCTGCTCAGTCTGCTCATGGTGATGGACTTTTGGACCATGTGCACAAAATTTTGCTCACATGATGCCTTGGAAAATGAAGGGAAAATCTTCCCACCTGGTTAAATCCAAAGGAAAATTCCTGCTGGTTTCACTTGTCTCTGTTTCAAGATCTCCTTTCGAGACAGGAGTTTTCTTAGAAAAGTAACAGAAAATTCTGGGAAAGGCTTCCAACCACTCTCATTTATTTACCTCTTTTATGCCCATCAGCCAGTGCTTTCCCTGCTCACAGGACCTACATTTCACAATTCAACTCATAATTTAAGAATTTTTGATATTTGAACCTCTTTAAACTTTGCTGTGTTTGTTCTGTTGGACATTTAGGGGCCCTGGAATCACTTTGGTTACCAATCCCTTTGGTTTCAAATCTCTTAAAATATTTATCATAAAAAATGATTGTGCCTCCTCTAAGGGACCACAGAATTTTTTCTGATAGATAAAATCACATATCAACATCACCAATGCATCAGGATTAGCAATTAAATGGGTTAATTCTTCATCTTTGCATGAAACAAAAAATCTGCCCTGGGACAGGGCAATGCTTGGAATACTTGAAAAGAAGAAGTTAGAAAGAGTGTGAGAGAAGAGAGAGGAGAGAGGAGAGAGGAGAGAGGAGAGAGGAGAGAGGAGAGAGAAGAGAGAAGAGAGAAGAGAGAAGAGAGAAGAGAGAAGAGAGAAGAGAGAAGAGAGAAGAGAGAAGAGAGAAGAGAGAAGAGAGAAGAGAGAAGAGCCCTTGCAAAGTGGGCAGTTCCCACCCCTTCAGCTGGAGCCCAGGTTTTGCAGGCTGTGCCAAGTGCAGATCCTGCAGTTGGCGGAGCAGGCAGGAGGTAATTGCAGTGCCGGGCCAGCTCCCTGTGAGGAACATTGCAAACTGCATTTTGGGCCTGAGAGCACCAGCCAGCACAACAAATTAGGGAATGTGATCTGCAAACCACAGCATGGCATTGCTGCCCTCAAAAAAAGACATCCAGTGAGAAGGTTGTTCAGTGAGAAAAAAGAATATTCATAAAAATCCTTTTGCTTGTTGACCATCCAAGGCGAGTTCACAGCAAAAGGCACTTTTTGACCGATTTCTTAATTAGTAGATTATTGGTAGATTGGTTGACTTACTTCTTGTCCATCATGGATATGGACTCTTTGGGCATGGAAAAAAGTACTTGTCACCTTACTTAAAACAAAGATTTACATATATTTGCAAACCAAGGCACAAGGTTTATAGCAAGGATCTCAAAGTGAGTAACTCCCTCTGTTCAATTTCCCAGTGTCCAAGGCCAGGCTGGAGGGGCTTGGACCAACCTGGTCCAGTGGAAGGTTTGCCCATGAGGCTGGAACTGGAGAATCTTGAAGGTCCTTTCCAGTCTAAACCATCCTCTAATTCTGTGCTACATCAAGCTCCATGACCTCAGGAAATCTGAACATCTAAATGAAGTTAAACCCTCCCATATTTTGGCGGTATCCAATGCCTCTGGATCCAATGTGCTGTTAAAAAAAAAAAAAAAAAAAAAGTTCAATTCCTTCCAAATCAGGACTTTTTGCAGCTGGATGTTGGGCATGGACTCAATCCCTCCTCCATGCAGGGAAGATGTTCCTGAGATTTCCCGTGGTTACCCTGACCCCCTCTACCCTGCTCCTCCCCAGGGCATGGGAAGGGATGTAGGGACTGGGAACAGGAGCACAGAGCCCTGACCCTCCTGCCGGGGTGCCCTGTAGGCAGCGGAGGAAATGGAGTAAGGACAGGGAAAATTGGATTTAATAATTGCCACTAATAAAGGGGCAAGCTCAGAGAGCCAGTTCTACGCTGCGGGCAAAATTAATTGCTCAAGGCACATTAACAGTGTATTAGTTAACACATACACAGTGAGTAAATTGTAATTAAGCTAACTAACTAAATAATAAATACGGAGCCTTTGTATGGCAATCGGTCCTTGTAAAAAATCCTTTCCACACCAGTGATAATTATTGACTTGCACAACTTAAACTGAAAAAAACTCCAAACTGGTGCCCATTTATTTTCATCTTCGAAATGGCTTGGATTGGTATTTTTATTTTTTTGTATTGGTAAATGAAAGAATGATGTCATACAGCAGCATTAAGTACTATTAAAAAGGCCATAACTAACATTGGGTGCATAAATTATCCATAAAATGACACTTTTATGCACTTTGTGAGGAATTGCTTCATGGGTTATGCAATCTTTTCCAAAACAAGTTCCAAGGAATAACATCACCAGTTATGTTTCATAGCTACAAATTGGTAACTGAATTAACATTCATTTATTAAGTTTACATGGAGAACTCCTCTAATTCAAAAGCTTGCAGATTACAATTTATTTTTATCCGAGGTATAATTTTTCATCTCTTGTTTTTGCCAAAGTCAATACAACCTCAGCCAAACTCCGGTTCCAGTTCTCCATTTGTACCCTCCTGTTCTTGGCTACTTACCTAGATGAGTCTTTTCTAGCAGGGAAGGTAAATAAATGAGCTTGGATCACCAAAAAAAAAAAAAGTCATTTGTAAAATTTTGAATTTCAACTGCGGTTCCTGAGTCAATATTGACAGCTTTAGGATCCTACTCCTGCAATTTAATAAAAAAATAGAACAGAGAATCGCTTTTGCACATATGGAACTTGAACAACTGATCTGCCAGGAGAGGTTGAATACGTTATTTTTTAATAATCTGTTTTATTTCTCCTATCCCAGTTTAATCTGCAAGTCAAATACAGGCACACCGTGGAGTGGGACAATATGAAAAGACCTTTTTCTCCATGAATAAGCTCCACGAGAATCCCAAAAAGGACTTGTCTTCTGGGACACAGGCTTCTGCAGCTCTGAGGAGATTTACAGTAGCACAGAGGAGATTAGAGGAGACTGGCATCATAATCACATGGAATGTCAATAAACAGGGAGAAGAAAGTGAGGAAGGAGAGCATGGATAAAGAGATGGAAAAGCAATAGAGAGGATAAAAATTTTTTTCTGGTGGACCATGTGCAAACCAGAAGAATTAAGGAAGAAGGAATTAATTGTTGCCCAGAGAGGTTGTGGGTTCTCCATCTCTGGCAGTTGGTCCAAGGCCAGGTTGGACACTGGGGCTTGGAACAACCTGGGACAGTGGGAGGTGTCCCTGCCATGGCAGGGGTGGCACTGGATGGGATTTAAGGTCCCTTCCAACTCAAACCAGACTGGGATTCTATGATTTTACTATTCTCTTAATACTGGAGTAAGTTAAGACCTGGCTGCAGACACTGAGGTCAGATTCAGGTGAGGATTCAACACTTTAATCTGACAGAGAGTCGTTACTGGGAGCAATTTTTGTGGGAACCTTTACATTCCTGGCCCAAAAGGAAATACTCCTGCTAAAAATGTCCTCATTGAAAGAGGTCCTTACCAAAGTGACACAACAGGAAGTGACACAAAAACAAATTTGTCCTCGGTAGATGGTTACAGACTTCATGGAACCAGTAATAGAAAATAACCTCAGATCGAGTTGATCCATTTCAAATTTAATGGGAAGACAAATAAAGTCCCATAAATTCCGTTTTCCTATAGCAAAAGGGGAAATGTGGTAAAATGTCAAGGCATGAGGTTACCTGGACTGCAGAGAACACAGAGCAGGAGGGCACAACTCCATCACCCCTGGCAGGGTGCAGTGGGGTAGGGATGCCCCTGAGGAGTTTTCCTCATGGACTCTGATGTCCCAGGGTCCCACGAGGTTCTGATCCAAAATTATGTCTAACCAGTCACACTGAATAATCCTCCTTTTGTTGTACTGTCCATTAATCACTTGATCCAGATCCTCCTAGGTTTTTATTTTCCAGACTCTGGAAATCAGTCATTTTTTAACACTGAAGAGAAAAGGAGTTGTTAAGAGAATAAACCCACTCAATCTCACTGCAAAAAATATTTAATCAATTCTTTTTCTTTGATCATTTAAGCACTGAAAGGGGAAACCCAGGGAGGTTTGGACTCCTCATCTCAGGAGGTGTCCAAGGAATTCCTGGAGGTGGCACTCAGTGCTCTGGGCTGGGGACAAGGCAGGGATCAGTCACAGGTTGGACTGGATGGGCTGGGAGGGCTTTTCCAACCTAAATAATTCTGGGATTCTGGGATTCTGTGAATCAGTCAGACCCTATTCCATGTGCTGATGGTTAGAACAAGGCTGAGGTGAGTGGGACCAAGGTGCAGAAATAACCAGGTGAGGCTCTTTGACCTGTGGCACGCAGGAGAACAGGTAACCAGGAATGATTGAACACTTTGGATCCATTAAACCTGTTAAACACGGCTGAAGCCTGAACTTGGCTGATAAATCATTCCAGAGTGTGTCTTGCATGGATTGAAGGCAGAGGGAAATGAAATATATAAAAAAGCCATCAAGACTGAAATTATTCTTTAACCTCCACAGCCTTTAAAGTGTTTCTCAAAGCCTAATGATGCCTTGTCATTTTTCCTGATTTAATGCACGTTCGTTCAGGTTGGCCTGGGCCAGGGGGGTCCTGTTTCTTCACAGACAATTTCCACAGTTGGGATAAGGATGTTTCAACCAAATCCAAGCAGCTTCTCCTGAGCAATGCACCCAGCAGTAGGCAAAGTAGAAACTTGTGAGTTTAGAAGGCTTCATCATTAAAAATCCCTAGTTTAGCCTAGAAAACGGTGGAGTTTCATACAAAAAGTTGATTTCTTGCCTTATTTTTTTTTGTGTCGAATTTACCTTCTTTCCATTACAAAAGCAGAACTGTCACAGCAAAGATGTGTTGATGCCTTTTAGGCTGTTACTGGAAAAAACAATTATAAATCTGCCAAATATCACCCAAAAAAGTTGCATTCAGCTATTCTGTTTCTCTGTTTCCCTAATTCTGAGTTGAACTTTAAAACCTTGCTGAGCTATTTATAGAAGGCAGTCAGGATCCTATTCCTTCAAAAAGAAAACCAAGAATATAAAATACAGCACAGATATGTTGAGAGGACTTCAAGATGTGAAATGCAATAGTATTCTATGTATTGCTCCAAAAATGAGCACTTATATGAAGCAGTTTGAAGATATTATTTTGGTTTTTCATTGTTTCTTGTAGCTGCTGTCTAATCCAACGGATTAGATCATCCAGGGCTCTAAATGAAACCCAGAAATTCCTTTTTTTGTCAGCGCTGGAGAACATTCCACGCAGGGTCCCAGCTGGATCTGTCCAGGATCCAGCGCTATTCAATATTTCATTAACAACTTGGATGACAGAAGAGAGAGCAGACTTTGGATGACACCAAAGTGGGAAAGATGGCGAGTATTAAAAACCCAAATTATTTTGGAGCAGCGTCCTAATGATGACATTTAATAGAGACGAGCGGGAGGCACCATGCACAGGAAGAAAAATCCAATCCACACAAATACAGTGGTGGAAGTGGTGTTGCAAAAAGGCAAAAAAGATCTCTGCAGAGCATCATTAGGGCCTTAACGAAAATAAAGTGGCTGTTTCCTGGCATTAGCCTTTAAAAATAAGATGAAGAAAAACTGGGGAAAAGTGCAGAGGAAAATACTAGGAAATTATAAACATTTGAGGAAAGCTGCGATGAGTTTTCTTCATCTAGAAAGAGGAAGGAGACCCTCAATACCATTTTGATTTTAAATATATTTATGGCCATGCATATGGAAGCAAATATATGTAAATCTTTCTTTTAAATAAGGTGACAAGGATTTTTTTTCCACATCCAAAGAGTGCTGGACGAGAAGTAACAGGTTTTAGCTCGCAGGAAGGGAGTTTTTCTATCTGAAAGGATAATTAGGCACCGGAGCAAATTACCAGGGGAGATTGTGAAACTCACTGGCAATTTTGAAGAACAGATTAGACATACATCTGCCAACACTCGTGTAATTTTAGTTGGTCCTGGTCCAGGGCACAGAAGGAAAAGGGCCCAGATCCATCTTGCCTGATGGGAGAGACACCGAACTCTGGGAACTGGCCGTCCTGGGAGCCTCCGATGGGCCATTTGAAGGGCAGAGGTGCTAAATTCTGTGTATTGTAGAGCCAGAGGTGACTGCATTCCTCATCCACTTGCTGGAGTCAGCTGGAATCAATCTGGATATGGGCATATTCCAGCCTGGAATCCAGCTTAACACCCCCTCCACCCCACCAGCTTCTCAGGGCTTCCCGATATATTGAATCAAATTTCCTGAATGGGAATCAATTCCCAACACAGAGAGGAAAACGGACATCCAGGATGTTTGGATTTATTTTTGCATATATCCTTTTATCTGAGTGGATTTCTTCTGCACCCAAAAACACAGGTCTCAGGACAGTGCAGTCAAAATAAATAGTTACAGTCTAAAATTAAGGCTTAGGGTTTAAAATAAAGAGCTGCAGCTTAAAATAAATAGTTGCAGTTTAAAGTAAATACTTGCAGTTTAAAAATAAAGACTTCCAAGTTCAATCACAGCCATTTGTATAGTATTCAGCAATCAACTAAAAATAAGAGTGTAAAATACCCAAAGTGCTTCCGTGCCTGAAAATAAAATGGGTTTTGTCATGGCAGCTGTACCTGGGTACCTACAGCTTCCACAGACATCCAGCAAAATCCCTGCTAAGCAATCCCTGTGGGATTCCTTGGCAGGATGCCGTGAGCAAACAGAAATTTTCAAATATTCCCTCCTTCTTCTATAATAATATTTTATAATATTTTTTGTGTTACTCCTTTGAAACCATCCCCCACCCCCCCCCAAAAAAAAAAAAAAAAATTCCTTGTGCATCAGGGGTATATTCCCTAAATGACAGCCTGGACTTAAAATGTCTGTCCAGGAATTCTGCCCTTTGCTTCCAGACTAAATGCTCCTACACGGCCTCCTCGCTGGCCAGGCTCGTGCCCATCTGCCGGGATGGCGCCGTGCCTGTGGCAGGTCGCCGTGCCAGCTTCCCTGGGTCAGGAATGCCAGGAAATGACAGCAGTAGATGGACAACCTGCCTCGTGCTGCCACACAATCCCTTCCAAAATCAGCTCTCCTCAGGCTGGTTCTGTGCATCAGGGACCAGAAAACACCTGAAGGGAGCGGGAAACATGAAAAGTTCGGGGGTGTTTGCTCTTTCCAAAAAAAAAAAAAAAAAAAAAATCAGGCTTCTAGGAAACGTAGAAAGCTCATTTGGGATGTAAGATATTGTAAAAATATTGCCCGCAGGAATGCTCTGAAAGCAAACCCTTGGCAGGGTTTCAGTAGCTGCATTAGGCAACTCGTGGGCAAAAGGATTGCTCCCAGCTCTTCCTGGCCAGGGCTCCCACTTGTGTGGGAAGTGCCTCTCTTCCTCCAGACTAATTAATAAACCAAGAGTATTGACAGGCTGCATCACCCGGAATGGGGTCAGTGCAGCAGGGCCCACAGCACGGGGGTGAGGATGCTCAGCTCTGTCTGGCTTCAGGGGCAGCTCCTGCCCTGCCCAGGTGGGAACCTGGTACCTCAGGGGGCTTTGGAAAGAGGTACCGGGATGTGTCTCCTCATGGCCAGGGTTTGCCCAAAAAGTCAAGGGAAGGCATGGGTTGGATGGGGCTTGGAGCAACCTGGGATGGTGGAAGGTGTCCCTGCTCAGGGCAGGGAGTCAGACTGGATGGGGTTTAAGGTCCCTTAAAGAACCAACCCAACCCAAACCAGTCTGGGATTCCCAACTGAACCCTAACTTGCACTTTCCCCTGGCAGTCCCGGCTCTTTCAGAGTGCACCCATCTTCCACCAAAAAAAAAATCAGAACGGCAAAGCAGAGCAAGAGGAATCCTAATGAAGTAGCATTAATATCTCCTCCAGGAGGGAATGCCTTCCTGAGGAACCATGTCAAGGATGCACCTGGTCGAGCACTCCGAGGCTGTGCCTCAGCCCCTCAGACCCCACGTGCGCGTTCTCAGCCATGTAGAAAATTACCCCCGGCGAGGCTGGTCACGTATCAAACGCCCCATTCCTGGCAGCCCTCAGGAGCCTGACGTGCAGGGAGGTGGACAGGCCGGGAGACAGAACGAGTGTGGATCATTACAGGGACCACAAAGGGCACGACTGTGAGTGATGGAGCCCTAATGGAAAGGCGGGAGTGTGACAGCGGGAACGGCGCCCGCCTGAGCCGCGGCTCCCGGCCATCCCACGGACACCACTGCTCTGATTCTCATTCCCATCATCCATCCCGCTGCTGGAACCTCTGCCTACCCTTTAGGCTCACCACCTGTGACATTCCTTGAAAATTCGGGGGACGAGGTGAAAGTGTAAAGCAACAAAAATCTGCATGTGGATTGAATAATCCCCTCCACGCTTCCCGTATCCGTATTCACCTTCCCCTGCCATCACCTCCTTTTATACCGTGGGTTATTATCTGTATTTCCACAGCATAAGAGCTCAACACTGAGATCAAAGCTCCTCTGTGCCAATCACAGGGGCTGAGTGCTGCCTGACAGAGAACCAAAAACAGGGATTTGGGGTGAAATGTGGGGATAAGGGCAAGTTGCCTCAAGTGACATCTGTGCCTGGCACAGGTCTGGATGGCACCGTGGCTGAGGGCAAGGTAATGCTTTCCATTCTTCCCAGCCATACAAGTAAAGGAAACCATCCTGCTTTATTTTATTAAAGTCATATGTTATTCTGGAATTCCGTGTTGCTGTTATTCTGCCTGCTTAGTCTGGCAGTCTAAGTATATTTGAAAACCAATAAAATAAAATATTACCAAAAAAACATAATACTCTAGAAATCCACTCCCTTCTGTAATTACAGTTTAATGTCTAACATACTTTGTGCTTCACATTCAGCAAACTTTGATACAGTACTTAGACAGAAATTATGGTGCACCAGAGTAACATACATTTGCTGGCAATGAAAATGGGAAATAATTTCTCTTTTATAATTAGGGGATGTCTGCAGGATGGAGGTGCTATTTGTTTGTCATCACAGAATATGCCTGCCTTGTGTCAGGCAATCAGTTTGACATGTGGAGTTAACTTTAGGTTATCCAGAGCAGGCACAGGCATTTGTTCTCCATTTTCTCTTCTGTCTCACAGAGAGTCCAAGCGGGAACCTTTCCTGGGCACGTTCCATGCAAGGGCAGCCTTTTCTTGTAAGGAATGTTTGTTTGCTGCTTTTTTTTTTCAACCTCTTGTTCTCAAAAAATACTCTCTTAGCAAAACCACAAAGAGACATTTTCCTGAGCCACTTGAAGTAGGAGACCACAAGCTTTAACAATCAAAATAATAAAAAATTGCTGCTCTATTATGATGGGGAAAAACTTGAGGTTTGCTTTTTTGCCAGCATTTGTGGCATATTTCTAGACACGATGTTAGACCGTGTGAACAAAGTTTGGGAGGCAAAATCTTTTAATTGAATGGCTCCAGCAGTAATTATTATTTGGTCTCTCGTTAATTAACAATTTACAAATGGCAGACAGCACAGTATAGTTAAATTACTTCTTCACGATGACTTAAAGCTGGAAAAGGGTTGCAATTATTTTCTATCAGAATTTTGCTTCTTTTTTTCACTGGAATTTTCCCTTTGACCCCTAAGAGAATTTAGGGATTGATGGGGGAAAGAAAAAGGAAATTGTGTCATCTATGTCCTTCCCACAAAAGTTTCCCAGTGTGTTCACAGGCAATTTCCCACCTTCAGGAGCAGACAGTAATCACAGCTGGAAAGTGTTTTAAAATCCAGTCTTCTTCACTTGTTTAGGTCCAGGAAAATAAATTTAACTCTCAGGTTTCTCTTCTTTACACAACCAGAGCAGACAGCACATGGCTCCCTTCAATAGAGCCATTCCCAGTGATCCCAGTAACACACCAGGATCAGCAGAGCTGGGAAATCCCTGGCTCTTCTCCCGCTGAATTCAGTCAATGATTCAATTATTAATTCAGCAAATCAGAGAACTGTGGAAAGGTTCATGTTGGAAGGGACCTTAAAACCCACCCAGTGCCACCCCTGCCATGGCAGGGACACCTTCCACTCTCCCAGGCTGCTCCAAGCCCCAATGTCCAGCCTGGCCTTGGGCACTGCCAGGGATCCAGGGGCAGCCACAGCTGCTCTGGGCACCCTGTGCCAGGCCCTGCCCACCCTCACAGGGAATAATTCCTTCCTACTATCCAACCTAAACCTGCTCTTCAACTGGCTGAATCCATTCCCCCTCGTCCTGTCACTCCAGAATCCTGTAAATCATTTCTCTACAGATCTTTCAGCTCTTGGTGTCCTTGTGAATTTCTCAGCTCTAACGCTCTGGTGAAGCCAAATTTTCCAAAGTGGCCTCACAAGTGGAAGAGTCTCTGTAGGGACACGATGGAAGAGCCACTGCTTGGGACAGAGACAAAGCAGTGGTAATTATTGCCCAGGGAACACTCCTCCTGGGAAGGTGAGGTGTAGGGAACAGCGTAGGTCTTGTTCATCTCCAGCTGCTGTGATCGTGGGGAGAACCGAGGAGGAAAAACTGGAGCTCCCTGTCTGCTAATGTATGCAAATCGTGTCCTTTGTGCCTATATCCAACAGCAGCCCACGAGCAGGATGTGTAATTATCCAGCAGGAATGTGCACATGGAATTGTGAGAGGATGAGAACACGCAGAGATTTTTAGGCATCCTTTCAGGGGCTGCTTGGGAAGCACTGATCCTTCGACAGGTACACAAAGAGATTATACAATTATCTGCCATTTCCTTGAGATCAAGAGATACAGTCAGGACAATGTTTCGTCTTTGTGATTTAGGGGTGTGATCACACCACAAATGGCATTTAACAAACACAGAATTCAGCCCAGGTTTCTGCCCTCACACTGAGAAGCAGGAGAGCATCGCCCAGGCCCTGCTTCTCACCCAGAGTCATCTTAGCCTGTCCAGCTCAACACAAACTTTCGTGTAGAGAAATAAAAGCTGGTTTATTTTCTGAACAATCTCATTAATTCTTCTGCAGGATTTCAGCAGCCTGCTGACAATTTCTTCCCAAGGAAAAGACGGAACTGGCAAGCAGAGGCCGCCGCTTTGGTCAGGGTGCAGCTGCAGTTCACTGCTCCTTTTTGAAAGCAAGTCCTGCAATTTTACCCATTTTCCCCCAAGGATTAAAGTAGGAAAAAACCCAACAAGATCTCGCCATTGTCAAAAATCCAGAAGGAAATAATTCCTGGTGGAAATGAGGCAAAATGTCTTATCTTGAAGGTTGGGCCAGGTTGCAAGGACTTCTCAATGAGGAATCCATTCCTTGATTTATTGGGACTGACCACATTTATTCCTTTACTTATTTATTAAATTTTTATAAACATGCTGTCCTAGAAAATCAGTACAGTTAATCCTGGCAGTGGTCTCCCACATGCTGGTGACAGTGGCTTGTCCCTGGGAGCAGCACACCAGCCTGGGCTTATTTCAACTGGAAAAGAAAACTTCGGAGAGTGGCAAATTTTTTGCAGATGACAGAGTTTTATTATGTGTTAGCAACAGCAATCCAAGAAACAAAGTCTAGGGCAACATCTAAAATAGCTGGCAAGGGGAGTGTGCTCATTTCATTAATTTTAGCACCCTAGAATCAGGTTCTGACCCCACAAATTCCAGGAAAAAACGAATGGTGGACAGAGGTCTCAGTGAGGAACAGCCGAGCTGAGAACACCACACCGTGCCCATGGATTTGGGGGAGAGGACTCCAAATCTTGAAGGGAATCTTTGGGTGAAATCTCCACGGGCTGAAGTAGAGCCTGGCTTCCCCATCCTGCCACGGAGCTTAACTCTAAATGCCAATTAAACATCTCCTCGTGGTCCTCGGCCAAGAGATGCAGATGTTCAGGCTCCCTCCCTCCCTGCCACGTGAGCAGCCTGGGAAAAGCATTACCCTGATGATGCTGAGAGGGGAAGTTGTCACTTTTTCTGCTGCCCAGGAGTGAAATAATAAATCAGAGTTCCACCAAGGGCGCTGACAGGGCCCTGCTCCGAGACGTCTTGCGTTGCTCCGCACTGGCTGATAACAAGGGGCACAAAGAAATGCCAGATGTCACCTCGGCTTTCAGTGCACCACTGCAACCAGGCTGGCAAGAGGGTGAGTCCCCTGCTTCTCCAGGAGCACCCAGGGACCCCTAAGGGGTGGATTGGAGCACAGCTGGAGACACTCCCATGGGAACAGGCTGGGCACCCCTTTGGCAATATCTCCCCTCAGCTCAGTGCTCCTCAGATGCTCTAGATCAGCTTGCTGGTTTGATGCTTTTGTTCATTTTTTTTTTTTTTAATTTAATATTTTTAAATACATTCCTATTTATATTTTTAAAAATTAATTTTATTTACTATGTTTTTTTACATGGATATCGATGTTATGTGGCCAATAGCACTCAGGATGCTGCAGGATCTATCCACTGAAGAGCCTGCAATATGTCCTATTTTCTCGTAGGATCACAAGAAAGACATCCCTGGATAACAGGCATTGTAGCACATGTGAAATGCAGACAGTGAAATTCCCCGTGTTCAGCTAAAACAAGGGACAAGGTCCCGTGGTTCAACATGGGCTCACCAACAGCAACTAAAAAATTTCAAGGCAGAAAAATATATTTAAATTTTTACTTTCTGGCAGAGGGTTAAATACCTGCTGTGCTGGACCCGAGTCTCTCCACAGAGCAGTGGGCAAATCCTGCCCCTTTCACACCCGGGAGTGATGCTCAGGGTGGTCCCTACAGCTCATCCCTGCATCAACCCTTTAATCACACAACAGGGATAAGCCAAGGGAACCCCGTCCCTCAAAGACCCCTCGGTGCCCAGGAACCGGCAGGAAGAGCGCAATGCTCAGAAATTCACACTGGGGTCTCATGTTTGATTTTTCCTGAGGAGGAGGAAGGAGCCGTGGCACCGGAGGAGATCAGGGATGGAGCCCGCGCCTCGGTGGTGGGCAAAGCCCAGCTCTTCAAAGGGAGGTGAGCCCCCAAAAGGCCCCATCCCGCTGGCTCGGGGCAGCCAGGCTCCTTTCCCATGCCTCCAACACCACCTCACAGCTCGGGGTTTGGTTACCCTTCTCTGAGCTTCCAGGGCTACGTATTTTAATAAGAGACATAAAATTATCCGGTCTGCTCCGAAACCCCGCCACAGCATTCGCTTCAATGACCCCCCGTGGTTGTGAATTCGGCAGATTGACTATGGATTGTATGAAGAAGGATTTCCTTTTGTTTGTTCACAAAGCATTGCCCTTTAATTTAATCATATGTCCCTTTGCTCTTGTACAGTTCTCTGTACTCTGCCCATTCCCCCTCCCCTCCTTTTTTTTTTTTTTATACAATCTGGACATCTCCGACCATTCCAGTGCTAGCTGTAATTATTTCTCTTAATTCAGTTATTAAAAAATGTCTGCTCGTGGCAGAAGCATTGCGGATCTTTAGTCAAATTGATACAAATATTTTATTAGGATAATTAACAACCTTCAGCACAAGCTTGTTTGGGAGAGCATTGGAGAAACCGAGCGGGTCTGAAATTTGAAACAGATGCAGGACATATTCATAAATAAAACCAGACCAAGTCAAACTGTGGCCTGCATAATAAGACATCACTCACTGTGTTTGCTATATATTTGCAGACATGTTGTTAGCTGCATTTATTACAAAAGTTAGGTGCTTATTTGGAAGCTTTCACTTCTGTGAGCTTGTGATACTTTCTGTAAAACAAGAACCATAAATCATAGCGCGCCGGTTTGAGACCCGTGCACCTCCAGATAACCAGCACTTGTCAGTAGATTGTCTAAACCAGAGGATTAGCCAAAATACAGATGGAGAGGAAACACAGACTGTTTACGTTGAGTATTTTGGCCAAGAGCCCAAGGAAATTACAATCGATATGGATATAGCATTTCTGAAGAGTTATGTAGCAAAAAGTGCAAGAAAATACTCTGACAGAGAAAATAAATAAAGCTGACAGAGGCTTAATTCTCTAGATCCTGTACTGCGGATAAAAATTAGAAACATTAAGCCATTAAATCATTTCAGCAGGACTTTAAACAATAGGAGCAGACTCGCCTGTTACTGCACAAGTTTAGATCCGTCTCTTTTGTAGGCTGGATAAATATTCAGCATTGCAACTCTAACACTTCCCACACTTCCCATACACTGCATGACCTCTTTTCCCAGTCCTTTTTCATGTGGGACAGGTTTTAAATAAAATAGAAATTCCTCTTGCTTCTTACAGATTGGAGTTGATTAAATATTCTACTGATAAAGGGTAAGCAAATGTCAGATTCAATATAATAAAAAGAGAAATGAGAGTTCATACAAGCAGCAAAGCAAACAATCCATTTTCATACTTTATTAGAAACATTTATTGCCATAATGACTGCATTATACTAAGCAAGCAGGTGGAAAGGTGCTCTGCGCAAGATATTCTCAAATATCTTTATTTTGAGGATTTTATACCTCCAATATTTAGACAGATGTTTTATTCCCCATAATATAGTCAGAGTATGAAATGCCGTAATTTCAGTTACTACATAAGGATCAAAATTGTGCTCGGAGATCACGGCCTGTCATTGTGATTTCGGCAATAACGGCAGGCCATTAAACGCTCAATTTTTCTGCTCTGACTTTATATTCCCAGCGGTGGGTGGCTCTGGATGTCGACGGCGGCGCTCCGGCGAACGCTCTGCCCAAATCCGCGGAACGCATCGCGGGAGCTCTTCCCGGTTATCCCGCTCCCTGTGCCACCCCACGGACACGCCGGCCTGAGCCAGGCCCGGCGTGGAAACGACAGGGATGGCCAGCCCTGCCTCTCGCTATCAAACAGCTGGCACTCGTTATCTCAACAAACAGTGGGGGCTGTAATTAGGCAGGTCTGCGTTCAATAAGACACCAGTGCCACCAGTGCTACCGCCCGCAACAAGAATGGGCGCTTGTTTCGGGGCCTGGCTTTCTCTTAATTTACCAGATCAGGAGGCCCCAGTCAGCAAATAACGTAACAAAAGATTTCATTATTATCCTTCATTTAATTTAAGAAAGAATTTAACCTATGTTCAGCGCTCAGGGCCCGGGCTTGCATTCCTCCTTGCAGCCCAACTTCCTCCGAGAGACAGTGGGAGCGCACGGAAAGCAGGACTCGCCTCACTCCAGGATTCTCATCATTATTTCCTTACATCCAAGGCATTTTATTCTCAAGGATTCTTCCACTTAATATGTGTCAGTTCAAGTTTAGAATAAGAAACAGGA
>VXBN01016135.1:177193-246244 GCA_013397395.1 Sinosuthora webbiana
AAAAAAAAAGCCTGACATGCTAACCAAGAAAATTTACTGCCCCGTTTCTTCTTTTTATTAACAGAGATCATTAAGACATCAGTTTCTTTCTTTTACTGGCAGCCTTCCACAGCCAGAGTATTCACAATGTCTAGGACACTTTCATTTTGTAATCTGGAGGATACAGTATATTAATTTTCAGGATTTATCACAAGAAAAGTGAAGTCATACTAAGTACAGTAGGTGTAACTAACTTTCATGTCAAAAAAGCTGTAAAGAGTGCCAGAAGCTCTGCTGGGCTAATAATAAGCTAAAAGGATATAAACTTGATTAGTCTCACTTAAGAAGCAAGAAGATAAAGTAAGCTTGAAAAGGCCTTTGCTCTTCCTTCAACTTCAGTGGGTTGAAGAGAATCATGAAGCTTATCACCATGAGATACTCACTATAATGCCAGTATAGTTATTAGTTATATGTTAATTTATGCTCTGCTGTGCCCAGCCGCTGCCACACCAGCAGAATTTGTAATTCTGTCCAAAATCTTTGCAGCATCTCAGTGCTGTCACACCGTGTCACATTCCCTTAAGTGCACCTTGCACGGTGATATAAAAACCGCCTTATTAAAAAAATTTCCAGCTACTAGAGGAAAATTGTTCTCCAAATGAAGGATCAAGGATGTCCTTTCTCTGCTCTTGAGGGCTGTGGGCACTCTGGGGCTCTGCCCCCTCCACTCTCCCCACTCTTAAAACAGGAATTTGGGGAAGAGAAGGCTCCAGAGAGGCCTCATTGTGACATTCCAGTACTTAAAGGGGGCTCACAATAAGGAGAGAGAGGAAATTTTTACACGGGCAGAGAGAGTTAGGATAAGGGGAAATGGGTTTGAGCCAAAAGACCAGAGGTTAGGTCAGATGTTAGGGATCAATTCCTCCCTGGTAGGGTGGGCAGGCCCTGGCACAGGGTGCCCAGAGCAGCTGTGGCTGCCCCTGGATCCCTGGCAGTGCCCAAGGCCAGGCTGGACATTGGGGCTTGGAGCAGCCTGGGACAGTGGGAGGTGTCCCTGCCCATGTCCCACTGGATGAGCTTTAGGCTCCTTTCCAACCCAAACCCTTCTGGGATTCTATTCTATGATTTGGAGGATTTTTGCTGCTCTGTGCCAACAGAAGGGTCCATGAGATCTAAACCAGGGGCTGAGACAATGCCCTGAAGTCACCAGTGCTGTGGGGTCTCTGCAGCTGCCTCAGTGTCCACCCCCTTCAGTAAAACCAGCCTTAGGATGAACTGTGGGCCCAGAATTACATTACTACAAGGATACTTACTGTTAGATACTCGCTGCTAGTTTAGTGGATTTTATTTCAGTTGTTTAATCATTCTACAAATAAATGTAGCAAGTTGGGTTCCAGCTGCCAGGAACATTTCAGAAGATTAACACAGGAGTAGAAGGGCAAGTTTACTGTAAGTCACTTTTCTAAAGGGGAAAATACACCAAAATCCACATATTTGCAATCAGATTTTAGTAAACTGTAACCCCACACCACCCTTGGGTTTACCCCTTGCCCTTGCAGAATATCACTGGTGTGTCTCTTCCAAAAGTCTTTGAGTTTGAAATAGAAAATGATGTCTGGAAATACTTGAGCACCTGGCTCTGACAGTTGCTTGCATTTCCACACCATTACCCAGCCACACTTTTTTTTTAACCCCAGAGAATTAAAACCAGTTAAGGAATAGCACATCTTAGTGTGTTTTATTAACTTGTGTTAATCCCACTGTGCTTTCTCCACCCTCACTTAACCTTTGCTCCCCAAACACCCACTGCTTCTTGAAGTTGGCCACGACTGCTCCTTTTTCATTGTTCTCTCAGAACCCACGAGCCTCACCCCCAGGTAAATCAGTAAATCGATAGAAAAATAATTTCTGGGCACTCACGATGAAAATCAGTCCTGCTTGGCATCCAAGCCCAGGCAAGAGGACACAGTCTGGGGTTTGGAATCCAGGAGAAATCAGATGGACAATGACTTCCCACTCCCAAGTGTTTCCCCAAATGAGCATGTTGTGATGGGAGCAGTCTCCTAACAAAAAAACAGTATTTTGTCAAATGTAACTCATAGTTAATGGTAGTTAATGGTTCACATGCTGGTATTGATTATTAAGGATTAAGAGGAGTTTTGGGGTAGAATAGAGCTGGAGTATGATGTGGCACGTGCAAATCGGGGTTCACCATCAGGTGCTGTGTCAGTACAGCACCAAAAGTGCTGGGATGTGTGGAAGAGACACCAGGATGAAGATGGGAACTGGTGCAGGAGATGCTTCCAGAAGGAACGGGCAGAGCAGGGGGGAAGGAGAAGAGAATGAGACTGAGGATGGAAGGGGACAGAGCAACAAATATGAGAGGAGACAGGACAAAGGGTGCGGAGGTGGGCTGAGAACGTGCCTGGGAGAGCTGCTCTTTCAGATGTTGCTTTCTTGACAAAGTGGAAAATACATTTAAAAACATCAACAGAGTGTTATTCAGGCAGGGCACACTCCAGAGGTCACCAGGCCTTGGGATGTCCCAGGGAAGAATGAGAGGAGGGCACAAGCCTGCAGCACCTGCAGGTTAGTAAGTTTGAGGGGGCCAAAAAACTCAGTGCTCTTCAAGATTACAGGCCCAGCTCCAAGATATTTTCTCCCCCCTCTCTATTATAACCTGCAATATCACATTTTGTTCCTTTATTTTATTTATAGTTTTGCTAGGAAGAGATAAAGATGATGCTGTAAATTAAGGCAAAGTCAAATGTCTCAGTTTTGAGAGATATTTGATCTTATTTCCTGGGTTTGGACGGAACACAGAAGTTGGATTTGTATAATAAATTACTCATTGCATAAACCACAAAACATGAAAAGAAATTGCAAGGACAGTGGATCTTGGCAGTTACCACATAAAATGAGTTCCAATAAAACCATAGACAGAGTGCAAAGATTTAGGCCTTTCTCTACATACATAAAACTGCTTAAGCAGTTAAAAAATCTTTTCCTCTCGGTATTAATTTTCATACTGGAATCAATTTCTTTTTTTTCTCCATATTTATTGCATAAATCCAATTTTTTTACCTGATAATCTACACAGAAAAACCAGAAGGCCTAGCAGTTCCCTGAATTCTATAAACCTCAACTAGCTTTTGGAATTTTGGAATTTCTTTCAATGTGAGGTCAGAGAAGAGTGATTTGAGTCACCGCCTAATTCACAAGTGACTCTGAATCCAGCCTGTCCCTGCCACAAGACAAAAACCCAACTTCAAAAGGGACCCTCAAAAAGGTTCAGCTTGATCCAGGCTTCAAACCACCCAGCTCTGGAACGAGGAGGACAACAGCTGTAGCTCTGATTTGTAGTTGATAAAGGAAGAGTAAGGTCAGTGGGTGGTCAAGATTGGAACAGGATGTCCAAGGTGGAATCCCTGACCCTGGAAGTGTTCAAAAAGGTGTGTGGATGTGGCACATGGTGGGCTTGGTAGTGCTGTGGAAACTCTTGCAGTCAATGATCTGGAAATGCTTCTCTGGGCCAGGTTTGTCTGCTTTCAATATTCAGCTGGACGGGGTGCTGGGCCATCTTGTCTAGACCAGGCTTTGCCAGGATAGGTTAGACCAGATGATTCCTGAGCTCTCTTCCAGCCTGGAATTCTCTGGTCTCCTGAAAACACCATTTGGAGAAGCCATTCAAGTGCCCCACCAAGGAGAGCCAAGCCCAGGTGACCCTCAACACCTTGGAAACCAAACCTCGATCCGGCCTTTGGTGACTGAGCCCCACTCCCCACCTGTCCCCAACATCTCACAATGATTTAAGCACCAAAGCTCAGCCACGTAATTAGCAGAAGAAACTGAGGGTTTCTGCTGCAAGGCTGTGATTAAATTAGCCATTTATGGATTTCTGAGAGAAAGGAGACTAAAATGTTTTATGGTGTAGTTAAAAGAACCAGTGAATGATTCCCTCATGTTGAACATTTCCTAATGTCAGAAGCAGGGTGGATGACACAGAAATCATAAATCCAATCGAGAAGTGTTAAAAATCACTTTAGTCTGCCAACTTACTAGAAATTCAATAAAATGGTATGGGAGAATTTATTTGTGTGTGTGCAATGGGTACGTGTGAAATTAAACCCACGGAAGTGTCAGTGTGCAACACACGCGTGACAGCGTGAGATTGTCCATCACCCACCTACCACAAACGGGGAAGAAATGGGATTTGGGAAAGCAATCCTAATGCCTGACTCGAGGGCAGAGGGGTGGCAGGGTGGGGGTGGGTTTTCTGGGGACAATTCTTGGTTGATGGCCCCATTGCACCCTCACGCTGGGAATGGCCCCAGCAGTTCCTGTGAGTTCCCATTTATTTTTGCATGTTTATTTTTCACTTCACTCGCCCTGTTTAATGTATAGTAACTCGCATTTTGCCTGCATGGAGTGGGACTTTTAAGAGGCATGAAATGACAAAACAGGGCTTTGTTTTCCAGCCAGATTCCCTCTGCCTGCGCTCCGCCGGTGTCTGCCTCGGCTTCCAGCTCCATCATCACATCCAACAGCGCCTGGGGCAAAGCTGGAGCAAAACACCCAGTGCATTCAATTTACAAACAGAAATAAACACCTTTTCGGCAGGTTCTACATAATCACTAAACAAAACCAGGGGAGACAAAAAACCCCACCCACAACACAGCATTTTCTGTGCCGTTTGTGTGCGGGCGGTGACCCTTTATTTTCCCGGGGAAATAACGCAATTACGGGGAGATGTCTAGCGCCGGGATCCCAATCCCCCTGTTCCCCCAGGAGCTGGTGGCGTGGCTGCCGTGTCACACCTCTGCAGATTGCCTGGCTCTGTGGCTGCTCCATCCCCTGGCACGCCAGCACCGTGCCCCACAAACCAAAGCCACTCCAGGGGACCACCGAGGCACCCAACTCTACCAAGCGGGCGAAAATGAGCCAGATATGAAAATGTCCAAGGCAATAAATTAACACACAGCAGGGCAGTGATGGCTTAATCCCTCCTAGTCCAAACAGTACCTGACACCCATTACTGCCACAGGAGCTGGGACACCGTAGCGGTACTGGAGCGAAAATGATCCTTCCCAGTGGGTTTGGGGCATTGAAATAGGTGTGTAATGGGTTCTGGGAGAGAACCTGTGCAGGGGTTTATGGTGTTTGTACACGGAATCCAGGTTAACCTGCCACGGTGTTTTCTTGGGCTTCCTTGATTAACCCAGAAAGTGGCGTTTTAAGTTCCAAGTTTAAGCAGAACTTGGTTATTTTAAGTCTTTGTTGAGCACCTGATAATAATTTCTCATTATTCCTGCAAAGGCCAGTAACGTATAGCTAACACTCACAGAACATGGAACATTCCTGTCCTGACTGGATACATTTATTTGTAGACTGATTAAACAACTAAGATAAAATCAACATCAGCAGCCAGCATCTAACACTAAGTATCTTTACAGTAATTTAATATTTACTGTGAGGAGCCGTTACAACTATTTGAAACTCATCTACTGAAAGTTTCAAAATGCCTTTTTTAATAAAACTGATGTCTCTTTTCTGCAAGAGTTTCTTCCAGGAAAACAACACCCGCTCCATTTTTAGTGTCGATGGCAGATAAACAAAAAACGTTGTTGCCAAGGACTTTATTGCAAAATTAAATGTCCTGGGAAATGTATTTAATTTGCTGCTTTTCCTAATAATATGCCAAGCTCTCCTTTCAGGTACACCCATGTAAACCTACCCTGACTTGAGGTTTTACTGGAAGGCAGGGTTTCCTTACTTTCTGTTGCACACATACGTTGAAACTGAAGAAACCTATGAGCTCATGGACAAATTGAGAGAGCACTTAGATACTTCTTTCCCCTTTCTTCCCCTTCTTGGCTGAAATTCTGAAATATGAACACTGGATGAAAAGGCAGAATCGAGAATTCGAGCCCGCTTCATGCATCCCACATTTATCTGCTCGGCGCAACGCTCATTTTTCCATGAAAACAGCCAGCAGCTTGTGACACCAAGATCCTCTGACTCCTTCAGATAGACAATAAATAATTAGGATATGAAATACATAGGACCTATAATAAAGGCACATTCATGTTCTCTGGGTCAACTGATAGGGCCGGTCACCAAATTCATTGCAAGCAGCTGCAACCTGCCCATGGTGAGACGGTCTGGGGACAAATGGATTTGGCTCCAGTGCTCAAGTAAATACAACATAAATCCATGGTGCGCACTGAAATATCAGGTTGCAACTTTATTTTTGCCCAGGTATGAAATAACCAAAGCTATGTGAAACTCTGACCTCCTGTGCGTACGCAGTGCTGATAATTCCCAGGCTGCACAACCCAGGATCAGTCTAGAGGTATTTGGGGGGCAAGAAGTGAGGGTATGGAGCCTACCAGACCTGCAGGTGCTGGAGCTGCTCCTGAAGCTCAAAGCCCAACAGCTGACAGGCTTTTCGTGGCTGGTTCTCAGCCATGGGTTTTTATGGCACGGGGTCAGCTCTTCCAAGGGCTGTGGTCCCGCTTGGCAGCAACTCCCCACATTCCTTTCAGAGCTGCTTAAAAATCAAGCACTATAAAATCGGTTTCCACCTCCCGAATTCTGTGAGAAAAATATGAAAATATGAATATTGTGGTGGGGAGTGTCTCTGCTCAGCCAGGATGGAGGGGTGGGTGCTGGTGAAGCCCCGCTGGCGGCAGCCCCGACCCCGCTCTGGCAGGACACGCTGCCATGAAAGCACCATTCATCTCCCGGTGATGGACACTTTAGAGCAGCTTCCCTCCACTGTTTAAAGTTGAAAGAGCATCCAACCCTTTTGAAGAAAACCTACAGATCACCTTGGGAAGTGTCACCACAACTGCTTTCCTCGGCAAGCCGGGGCCAAAGCTCTGCGTGCTCGCTGCTTTGCCTCTGCTCCCTGTCCAGCTTTTTGTGCTCCTGAGGGCACACGGGGACATGTGGCCACCCCAAACGATGGCCCAGGTCACTTCTCAACATCACATGGCTCACCAGTGGCTGCAGGACCACGAGGAAATAAAAGTAGGCTGCGGTATTGAAGAGAATTATGTATGTCCACCTTTACCCCTAACGAAATCTCCGCCATAACAGATTTGATTCCTCACCTCTTTGCGGCACGTACAGAGTGGGTTTGCGCTTGGAAAAAATCAGAACAAACTCGACATTAACGCTGCCTCCCTGACAAGGTAGTTTTATATACTCAATTACCACCGCATTATCTTTCATCTCGACTGTGTGTGAAAACAGAAAGAACCAAATATATTTCACTTAGGGTTCCTTCATTCCAAAGACTTTGCCTTTGTCTTCCTTTACCCTAAGCACTGACAGCAAACTTCATGAATTAACTGGCTCGTGGTATAACTCATGCATGGAAATCCAATATAACCTCTTGGCTATGAGCAGCAACACTTCGCTTATCGTACACTAAAAGAATTTTTACTAGTTAATTAAGATTTGTTTGCTTAATTTTTTTTCAGGCAGTTGGGGATGTTGCTCCTCTGTCATTTGGCTGGGAAAATCGTGATGTATACACTGTATAAAAGTGCCAAAATAAGAAATGTGTAGACTGCGGCGTCCCTGGTAGTAAATCTCTTTTGTAATCCTAACTTCATATTTCCATTGAATTGTTCCTCTCGAGCTGTGCAGACAGTTGAAGTATTTGAGTGCAGTCACATATGCTTTGGTGCTGCTAACAGCCCTAAAGTTGGTAATCCTGAGGCACAAACGGGGCCAGGGATGCTGGTGGCACTCCTCGGGCTGCAAAATATTACAGCACGCCTTATATAGTGCTTGCTTTCGAAATTTCCTTTGCACTTTGTTTACTATATATTCCAATAGTGTAATATTAAACAAAAACAGTGTGTCCTGTGCCAGAATGATTGATTACTACACCGTGGCAAGGTCACCTCCTAGGAACAGGCTGAGTGCAGTAAGGGCTGTCTGACTCATACAGTTAACACTATATCCGCATTGTATGAATGTCACCAGCAATCCAGTGATTTATTGCTTGGAAGGCTCTGTTCAATTTTTTCTGCCTGACCAAATTGCACATTTTCTAGAAAAAGAAGCAAAAATATTTCAGCACATGGATTACCCCAAGTCCTCATTTCTCCCACTAGGTTGAACGAGTCTTTTCAAAGATGCTGATCATCAAGCCCTCATATTTTTCACTTTTTTTTTTTCCCTACCCTTTTCTGCCAGATATTTGGCAAAAAAAAAAATGATTATCGCACTAATGAAAAGGTGCAGCAGAAGATTGAGGGGTTTTTAATCAGATTTTGGTAACATCTGTGGGCCAGGAATAAGGGCAGCTGTGTGTTCTGTTTCTTAATTTTAGTAAGATTTACTCTGGGTATAAAATGTTAGCCTCAGGCAAAATTTAACTGGCTTAAAAGAAAAGAAATGATAGTCTTACAGAAACTACCCAACTCAAACTGTTTGAAAACAGTGACTGAGATTAATCCCTCTCGCTCTAAGAAATTCCTACTTTCTGACAAAGAAGATACAATTATAGATTGAGAGAAACGACTTTCAAAATTAACATTCCAGCAGACCCCAAGCATAATAGATACATTCATTCCTGGTGTATCTGCATGGGAATCAAAGGAGATACATCATGTTTGAATCCGGGGTTTTATTTTTAGAACCCGCAGCACATTTGCGGCGCGGAGGGAGAGAGGGGACAGCCCCACACCCAGCCAGGGAACCAGTCTGGGGCTCCAGCTGCCGGGCATCTCTGCAAACCCAGGGCCAGCAAGAGAGGATGGGTTTGGGAAGGTGTTGGGGTGCCTGGAAACTGAGGTAGGTGCAGTAGAGGTGAGTGTGTTGTGGCATTTTCAAAAATCACTTTTTTTTTTTTTTCTTTTTCTCTCTGTAGGCATCTGTGTCTCATCTGCATCTTTGGGTGTTCAGTCCATACCTTTAAAAGCCATTTTTTAGTTTTTCCTTCCATCTCAGGCCATCCTATCATTAGACTTATCTCAGGGGGAAAAAAAAAAATCATCAGGAAATCTGGGGTTAATATAACCCTTTATCTCAAAGAACAATAAAAGCTGGCTGGGTGGTATATCTTAACAAATGCTACATAATGCATCAATTAATGCTGCATTTATCAAGCTGCATCTGACACCAGAGCTGGGATGGATCAGCTCTCCTGAACCCCTCACAGTTACTCTGCTTTTTGCTATTATGACAATGAGTGTACTCCCATTACCTACCTGCCCTTCAAAGTGCTCTCTGAGCATCATCTCAGAGCCCACAATTTAGGAAGCAACAACTGGAACCATCTCGAGGCATTAAAGGCTCTTCTTCTGCTCTTGTTTATACCTGCGAGCCGATTGAGTGTTTTAATTTTAAACAGGAAAGAAAATTAATCCGGGGTGAAAGAGCACAAGCGGCTCGCGAGTTTAGCCTATCAAACCCCAAAATGTTCCAGCTCAGCGAGGATGAGTTCATCGATTCAGCTCACCGGGGTGAACAAACAGAAGGAAGGGAAAGGAAACAAAGCCAAAGTCGTCTGCTGCAGCCCAGCACACCCCAAACAGAGGGTGGAGCAGGGAGCCCCAGCACCCCGGAGCCGATCCCGCCGCAGCAGCTCCGTTCGCCCAGCACGGGACTCGGGTCATCCCTCATCTTCTAATTGATACCTGCCATTGCCTCATAACTAATGATGACTAATGGTAATACCCAGAAAGACAAATAAAAGCTAATGCAAAGCCCGGGCCGTGGTGCGGTTCCCTTTGGAAAGCTCCCGGGCCATTAGGAAGCAATTGGAAGTGGAGATTGATGTGCCCTGGGGGTTGCTCCCAGGGATGCGGCGCATCTCCAAAGCCCCGGGGCTCCGGTGGGGCGATCCCAGCCCTTTCCCAGCTGTGCCAGCCGGGGCACACGGAGCACGGCCAAGGCTCGGGAGACACGGCCCCAGCCACCCCAGGAAGGCGGCCACACCACCTTGTTTTCTCCATTTTGGGTGGTTTTCCTTATTTATCCGCTAGTTTCCTTATTTATCCCTGTGCAACAGTGTGACTCCCTGGATGCAGAACACCAAGGACTTCAATTCCCAAGCGCTGTGGGCAGACGGTGACAATAAACTCATCTCATTTTCAACAGGTTGTACCTCGAACAGACAACACCAGGCTGGGTTTACAGGAATGTAACAGCCTGATGAAACAGGCTGATTTTGCAGGAGAGCCATCTTCAGCATTTTGGAAAAGTTATGCTCTTTTAATTACAAAGTTTATGTCACCCGGTGCAATTTTAATGTAATGAAACATTAAACTGGACCTCGTGCTCGATGTAAGTTAAAATTATTCATTGAATATTAGACCACTAGGCCACCTACTGTTCTTTTACAAATGGTTGAACTATCACGGGGTTACAGAACTTAACATGTAAATTGCAGCAGAAGTTATAATTTCTGTTGCAAATCCCAAAAGACTGTCATTTAAGTCAAATATATGAGTGAAATTTTGCCTCTGCGCCATAATAATGCAGGGAAAATGACCAAAACCTGAACACTTTTAAAGTAATTATGAACCCAATAATAATGCATTTGTAGTTATTTAATCAAGAGCCTTAAAATTATTAATAGCACGTTCTTCTTACACGAATGGAGTTTTAAACACTGGCATTTAATTTTAGGGATAGCAATACTTGATCTAGGCCATTAGTGAGGTCTTTTGTAAAGCCAAGCAGGCTGCGCCTTTCAGAGCCATTCCTGCTCATCCCCGAGTTCATTACTCTCACCTAAGCGAGGGCAGCTCCGCAAAATAATCTTTCTTAAAAAGAATTTAATATTCAGCCGCACGCCGAAAATCTCGGGTAAATTCTCTTAGATTAAAAAAAAATCGGGGGTGGAAATCCCCGCCTGGAGCAGATTTGTGTGGATCCCGCTCGGAAGCCCGTGGAAATCCACTGGATCCTTCCCCTTCATCCCCAAAGCCTCCGGAGCAGGGTGTATAAATAGGAGAGGGCAGTTGCAGGGAAATTATTCCCGGTGCCTGAGCTGCCTCCCAGCCACTGCCGGGGAGGAATCTGAGCGGTGACTGTGCATCACCCTGAATCTGTAATAATAGCACCTTTCCTGTCACTCTTTGTCCCTTCATTTTTAAGCCGCGATTGGGTCAGGAGCAGGCAATTTACATTTCTATATAATCTTTGCTCAGGTGATTCAGCCGCTCCGAGGTTTTAGCATTTTGTGCGCAGCCCCGGGTTTCACCTCCCCTTTTTCCCGGAGCATTTCCATATGCTGGGGGTCTGCCATCCTCGCAGCTGATACAGATCTATTTAGCTTCTCCCCCTTTGCCATACCTGCAGCCTGTAGCAGGTTGTCAGGGAATGAATTTTCATTTTCTCCCCCGTGAGTCCATCACGTGGCTGTCACCAGAATTTGCTCTGTCTGAACTCCTCCATCCCCCTGATTTATGGCTGCTTGATGAGAGGTTGGAGGGCTCTCAGTGCAGCAATAATCTGCACCCTGGTCCAGCACCCATCTAAAGTTAGGATTTCCGATCTAAATATTTAGTCCCCGCGGCACAGCAATCAGTTACGAAATTATTAAGCAACTTTTCGTCGGGACCCAACACCTCTGGGATATTTTTCCAGGTCAATATTCATCAGGAGACCCCCCAAACGTAAAAGGTTAAGTGCACATTTCCTCCGCCAAATAAGAATGAATTTCAAACCTGATTGATTCTGGTCATGGAAACCGTAAATACTTACTCCAAATGGTAGATAGGTTACTAAGTCCACTCATTTCCACATCTGATATCGATAATACCCTGCTTCCCCCTTATCAGCCCCTCTCATATTTCACCGGCGCGTGGGGAGCGGGCCGGGGCTGGCTGATGGCCCCTCGCCTTCCCCCCGCGCCATTCTTCAGTGGTCCTTGAATCTTTCACCCCTGTCACTCCTCTTTCATCATTATCTGAGGTGATCGGTCAGCCCTGTGCCACCACCTGTCTCTTCGATCCGATGCCAACAGTGCTCCGGAAAACTGTCACTCCCCAGCTCCTTCCATTTATAGTGAGTCTCATTAACACCTCTCTTCCCCCTGGTCATGTGCCACTACAATTTAAGATGACTGTTGTTACTAAACACGCGCGCGCACACACACACACGCACACAAAAAAAAAAAATAAAATAATAATAAAAAGAATGTTGAAATGGCGTTAAGAGCCTGATTTAAATCTATTAAAGCCTGACAATTTGGAGTTAAAGCCTCCCCTCGGCGTCTGCCGGCGGTTAGGGGCGGCGCATATATTTTGCGAGGATGTATTTATACCTGGATAAATATCTAGATATGCATGTATTCCCCCTCCCGTGGCTTCCCTCAGCCTCGGCACCGCTCCTCGTCTGGGAACAAACGCGCTGCCGGCCCCCAGACACAAAGCCCGAGTAAAGAGGATTTATGCCGGGGACATAAAGGCGGCTGCGGGAAGGGAGAGGAGCCGCTGGAGGCTCCCAGGTGATCCCGGGGACAGTCGGAGCCAGCCCTGCCCCGCCGGCCCTGCTCCCCCGAAGAGCCAAACCTGCATTTCCACGTGGGCACGGGAGCAATCCTGGCCAAGGGGACGGGATTAACCCCGCGTGTGGGGCTCCTTCGCTGCCTTTACCTTGATTTTCCTGACCACCAGCAAGTGGGGATGACAATGCCTCAATAAAAACTGCAGTCCCAGAAGTGCTTCCTGGGAATGAGACTACGAACTCACCCAAGCTACCCTCACAATAAAATGGGTTTAAGCTTTTAGGCGCCCAAAAATGCTTAAATTATAGGAGCGGTATCAGGAGGGTGGTCAGTCCGTGCCAGGTGGAGATTTTAGGATGGAGATCAGGGAAAGTTCTTTCCCAGAGAGTGCTGGGCACTGCCCAGGCTCCCCAGGGAATGGGCACAGCCCCGAGGCTGCCAGAGCTCCAGGAGCGTTTGGACATCACTCCAGGGATTCCCAGGGTGGGATTGTTGGGGTGTCTGCAGGGACAGGAGCTGGATCCATGATCCTTGTGGATCCTTTCCCACTCAGGCTGTTCTGGGATTCCATGAACGTCTGAGCTGTGCAGGCACATGGCAAATATTTTGCCACCCCGTTTATGCTGCAATTTCAATCCTTTCATGGGTTACAGGGGCTTTTAAGGACCTCAGACGGTTCTGACAGATGTTTTTACTGTGATACCTTCACCCTGAGGACAAGCTGGGGTTTTCTTCTCCCCAGCTCTCCAAAGCCAGCCCTCATTTAGATGGCACAAATGAGAAAAGGGATGGTAAAGAGTGAAAACGAAGGGGTTTGCTCCTTTTTGGAGGCCAGGCCAGCACAAAAGCCATTCCTGAGAAACTCTGCTGCCAGGGACAGGCAGGGACAGGTCTTGGCAGCTCGTGTGTCCTCTGCATGCTCCTTGCAGATGGATGCTCACTGCCACCACCAGCCCTCACACACACTTTGAGGGAAAACTTTCTCTGTGGAAAAGATTTTAAAGCATTTGAGCAGGCTGCCCAGGGCAGTGGTGGAGTCCTCACCCCTGGAGGGATTTAAAATCCATGTGGATGTGGGACTTGGGGACATGGGGCAGTGGTGGCCTTGACAGTGCTGGGAATGGTTGGACTCCATGGTCTTGGAGGAATTTTCCAGCTTCAACCATTTTATGGCACAACCACAACCTCTCCAGGGTGACCAAGCACCTCCCTAAGCCTTCACAAGGGGCTAAAGGAGATTTCAGAGCTCACAGGTTTGTTCTGCTGAGAAAATGACATTCAGAAAGCTAAAATTCAATTGTCACCTGCTCACGTGGACCATGGGACACGTGTGTGGGTTTACACACCTGAGCTATTCCAGTGCAATCCCATTTTACAGGCAAAATAACACTCACACAGTTTTCATGGCTCTTTCTAAAAATACAGCCTAAAATCCTGTGTTTTTTAAGGAAAACCCAACTTTAAAATCAAGCAATGGGAAGAATTGCTTGATTTTTTAAATATCAAAATATCAAAATATATTTTTAGACTTATATTTTATAATTTTGAAAGTCTGACCATACTAAAAATATTAAACATGCATAGCAGCTTCCCAAATTAAAAATAAAACATAACACTTTTAATTGGGTTGGATTTCAACCCAAAACTTCAGATGTGACCACCCCAAACTCAGAGGAAATGCAAGAACCTGTATTTAGTGCTAAAGCTAAACTTTGCTTCTGGTTTTTGTTTTAATACTGAGCAAAGTTTTAATATTGGACACCCAAGTTTCAATTAGGTTTAAACGGTCAAAAAGGGCTGCCTGTACAGAGCTCCCTGCAAATTAAAGTGCCAGGGAGAGAAGGACAAGGAGCACCAAAAGGCAAGGAGCAAACCAATTTTTATTCCTTTATTTTTTCTCTCTTTAAACCTACCAGATACTTCCATATGCACTGAGATCTGGAATGCCAAGCCTGAGTGTGGACTGAATCATTTTTGCGAAGTTCCACCCTGTGAAAAATAAACCTTTGTGACAGAAGCTCTTCCAGGAACTGCTGCATGGATGGGGCTGCTGGAACAGCATCTTCCAGGCAGGGCCCTGCTTTTCCCAAGCTAAATTCCCAATTTTCAGCTCTTCCCTCCCTGTGCACAGTGTTTGCCTGGGTAAGGTTATACCTTGTGATGGTGCTGGTGCATCTAACACCAATCTGTCACTGTGCTCAGGATAAACCAGTGGGATAAAGTGTTTCCACAGAGCAGGTTTAATTTAAATATTGGGAAGGAATTCTTGGTTGTGAGGGTGGGCAGGCCCTGGCACAGGGTGCCCAGAGCAGCTCTGGCTGCCCCTGGATCCCTGACAGTGCCCAAGGCCAGGCTGGACACTGGGGCTTGGAGCAGACACCGGGGAAGGTGTCCCTGCAGAAATCATTCCATGACATCAGTGGCGGCTCCACACGGAGCCCTCACAGCATCACATGTTTTGCAGAATCCCGTGTCCTGTCAGTGTCAGGAATTGTATTTCTGGCCCTGAAGTTTGCTTGGAACAATATTGATCCGGAAGTCTTGCTCTGTGACCTGGAACGTGTCTGTCAGCAGCACTTCTCAGTCCTACAATGTCCAAAGTGGCAAAGGAAAGTTCCTGCCATGAGCTCGGGGACAAGTCCTCACTGCCAAGGCACAAATAACACCCAAAGGCAAGCCAGAATGCAGGGACTTTTCTCACCTTTTTCTTTTCCATAGACATAAAAACTTGCTGAGACGAGAACTGCAAGGACAGATCTTCAGCAAGGAAGGAACTGCAGCAGTATTTGAAGACTGTAATCTAAATTATGCATTTCTGGAGTTAATTTTTAACCAAGTTTTTAAATTTCTTCTAATCACATAATTCATGTTTTAGGTGTCTCTCGATCCAGAATGAGTTTGAAGTACTGGCCTTGCCTATCCCAATCCAAAACCTAGCCTAAAATCTGTCCTTGTAGAGGCTGCAGGTTTATTTCTTAAAAGAAAACAAAATCCTTCTTTGCAGTCTCTGGCTAAAACATCAGCAGATGATGATCACATGCCAAGAGTGAGTTGTTCTCAAACACAAATGAGCACAGGGAGGATGGCAAACCCCAGTTCTCCCAGGAGTATTCCTGCTTCAAGACAAAACAAGGTTTAGGTGAAGGCACCTCCCTGCCTCTGTAGCCTCAGGTTTAAATCAATTCAGGTTTAAAACAAAAACAAAAGAAAAAAGGTTATGTTTGGCTGAAAATCATCTGCTCTCACAGGTCAACGGGTTTGGAGTCTCTGGACATCCAGATCTATACAGTGCCTCTTCTTCAGCTGTAGGGGTTGCTCCCATCCACTCAGAAGAATGAATCACAGGTAATTCCTGTCATTAAATGGCTTATAAGGAATTTTTTCCCCCCCACAATTTCAGAGAAGGGAATTTTCCAGTAAGCATTTATTTGATGCTCAGTGTAAAAAAGTTTTAGGTTCAACCCCACTATAAACAATCATCAGTGATAGCAGTAAATAATAATAATAATATTTCCTGCAAGCTCCTACTTCCTGGATAAAAAATGTTTATGCTGACCACAGCTCACCTGTGGATCCTGAGTTTATTGGGAATTGGGTACAGGAGAGTTTCACAGACCTTGGTGGAGGAGGATGAGCAAGTCATGTCCACCACACCAAGGTTCAAAACAACGTCATAAGTTTTCCCTTTCTCTTTTCTGTTTTCTTCAAATCAGATAATAAAAAAACATATCCAGATCTGCAGTTTTGCACTTCACCTCTCCCCCATCTCAGTCCAACATTCCCAGTGTCTCCATCCACCTGTGCCTGGAGCCCAGGCTTCCAGGAGGTGTTTGGGGACTGCAGGATTGGGGAAAAAAGGAGAAGAAAATGCAGACATGAGATTTCATTGGAAATTGAGAATACAGGAAGCCCCAATGGCAGTGAGACATCACCCAAAGGTGTCTGAGGGTGCTGTGCTCACCGGGGGGCTGGAGGACGAGCAGCTTTTCATTCTTCATTTGGTCTTCCCTGCATTTTCCACCCAAATTTCTGCTCCGAACTCATTTGTTCATCCCTGCAATGAAGCCTCTGACCTGCTGATTTGTTTATTTTTGTTGCTGATTTGCCCATCTGCTGATGTTGGTTTTGTCATTTGTTTACTTCAAGTTAATGTTTCTTTGATTTTATTGTGGAGCACTATGAGGTCCTAAATGATATGGGCATGTATAAAAATAAATGATGGTTATTTATCATTATCATTATTGCACTTGGCCAGGCCTTTATCTCACTAAAGATACCGCTGTCTTCAGGGGCCTCTGAGATTTTGCTTTTAATCTTGGGGGTATTTCTAATTTCTAGGATATATCCCTAATAATGAGCTACCCAGGAAAACTGTGATCTTAATTTTCCTGAGCATCTGATGAGGCACGTTAATGGTGTCAGGTAGAAACAACCCAACTCCCCTAAATCCCACTTTCCAACGCAGCATTGGGCCCTTTTTTTAACCATTTTAATTATTGGTGTAAAAAGCAAAGAGCAAACACTCATGAAATTTGTGAAATTGAAGCTGTCCCCAAATACAGTGGGAAATAGCAGCGTGGGTTAAAGAGGAGGGGATGCAGTAAGTGAAGGACTTGCCTGGCACAGGGAAATGGAAGAAGGTTAACCAAGTTAATCTTCCCCTATTTCCTCCCCTCCTCACTCAAGGCCTCCAGGCTGAACCGTCATTAGGAACCATATAATTGACTCATCCACAGGATTTCCTTTTTGTGTTCTGAATTATGGCAGATTTTCCACATTCTTCTTTTTTTTTTTTTTTTTCTTTTCCTTTTTTTTCTTTTTTCTTTTNTCTCTTTTTAATTTTAAACATTTGAAGCCTTTAGCCAGGAAGAATCCTTCATCCACAGGTACAAAAATCTGCCCTATTATTGAAGAACACAGCCCCATTTCTAATTCAGGGCACCACATATTCCCCAGCACCATTAAAATCTGCTGATTAACCAATGGACCAATGGATCTCCGTGTGCTATACAGCTGTCACATCAGATGTTTGCTCTGCCACAATTGGTGTGTAATTTTGCTGGGTTTAAGTGCAGAAGAGGGGAATTTCCTCGTGATGGTACAAATAATTCATCACGGGCTATGGCTGGAGATTGTTATGAGGGAAAGAAATATCTCACAGTTATACTGTAGTTCATCCTACACCTGACAAGAGAGTGTTTGGCACATACAGTGGAAGCTTGATAAAATGTTTTAAAATCAGACACCGGGAAAGGATTGCAAAAGGAATTCTTCTTCAAAAATCATTTGGTGCTGAATTATTTCTTTTTTACTTGAAAGCCCTGTTAATACACAGGAAGCATAGCAGGGCTGCCATTAAACGTGGGCAAAAACCCCGGCATAATCCCTCAGTTCCTAGCGAGACACACCTTCATTTTTTTGTCGTGGTCGTTGTTTTGTTTTCCAAACCGATTTCCAAACCAGAGAGAAGCGTGTCCTATAGCAAACAGTCTAAAACAAATGTTGCCAGCTCCGCTTCATTATGTGGTACATTGTAGTTTTATGCATGTACGCTGTGTGAACAAGAGGGTTAAAAGTTAAACAGTAGCCTAGGGCTAACACACTTGCAAGCTGAACAGGTACAAAATAGGCTTTTGTTGCTTTCCAACTATTACTGTATGTCTTTAGCAGGAAATAACGGAGGGAGCGGGGCATCTGCGTGCAAAAAATGTATTTCCTGGCGGTGGCAGGTACTGCGGAATGGGGTTGGTTTAATGGCTGGAATGCCCATATGACCTTTAATCCGGCGCCGTAAATTTGTCAGTGTCTGCAAGTGGCAGGATATCATCCCTAATGAGGCCAGTTTTTAGGACTTGGTGCATCAGGAGTAGCATGGGAGAGGGTGCTGGGAAGGAAACCTCATGTGGGTGTTTTTTTTTGGGGGGGGAGAGGAAACGTTGGTGAATCATTAAAGGGGAATAAAGGAGCGAGCGGCGACGCGCCCGCCGTAACAATTCCCGTGAAGTAATGAAGGGCCGGCAGAACGCGGCGGGCTCCGGTTGTTCCCCCGTTTCATAAAATGATAAATAACTCCTCGTCATGTTTATGTATAATGAATTACAGCCCCGCCACGTTTACCTTAGTAACATTTTACAGAGGTTGTATTTTACTCCCAACTACCAATTATGTCATCATCCTGGCATTTACCTGGACGTAATGATACACAGCAAAGCCATTCTTGGAACATAACTCATGGCTTAAAAGTGTTTGTAAAGCCAGACTGCATCCTATATACTCATAATGACTTGGAGATTGCTATTAAATTTTACAGATTAAAGTTTACTAAATCTTAAAAGTCTCGCACCGGTTCCAATATTTCTTATTAATCCTGAAGGAAAAGATATTCCGCTATGGAAATGTCAAAAACCGTGCAAGCCTATCTGAAAATAAATAGAAATAACCCAAGCCAGGGGCAGAGGACTTATCAAACAAAGACATGAGACAATATAACTACCCCAACTCCAGTATTGAGCTGTACATGAATTTTAATGGTTGGTTTGACCTGCCATGGGATGTCCTTTGCACCATCATTGTTGGGTTTTTTTGAGGAAAACAGGCTGGGAAGGGCTGAGACGCTTCCTAGTGAAGGTTTTATTTCTGCAGGACCCCAAAACCTCAGTCAGAAATATCTACTGTAACATTATCTTGCATTTATTCAATTTAATTTCGGTTTGAGAAGGATAGCATATAGATCTTTTTATAAGCTTGTAAGGTCACCAAATTTAAATTAAAGTGACCTCTTTTAAAGCACATTACTAAAAGCACTATGTGGAGGGAAATTTAATATGAATGGTTAAAATGCATGGAATTCAGATTTTACTGTCAAACAGCTCAATTAAACAAATTGAATTTTTAAGCAACAAAAGGGAATTGAATCAAATTAGAACCAGAGTGGGATCTGAAATGTGGACATTTATGAGTGATAGTCACAGGGCCCTCCAGCAGTGAGTTTTCTTTATTTGTTGCCTCAGCAGTTAGAGGGGTTGGCAGGCTGCAACACAAAAGGATAAAAATGTTCACCATTGAAACACAGTTTTTGGCTCCCAATAAATCATCTGTCACTTCATCACAGCCCAGTAGATAATGAGCAATAAAGTTTTCACACTCAGGCAATGAGGAAGCAGACACAAGAAATACAGCTAAAGCTGCCGTGTCTCTTTTCTGTAAATGCAAGGTGCTTTGTGTAATAAATGACCTCTGGATTTCTGGAAAAGAATAATTCCAGCCTCGGTAAAATAAACCATTTGATGCACTAAAAAAAGCCAAATCTAATAACATTACTTAGTTCCTTTAATGAAAGAAATAATCACATTATATATATGAGCTACAGCCATCTATAACAGGAAGAGATTCCAGGGTATTACCTCTGAAGTTGTCTCTCTATTGCCAGCAAAGCACATTGCTGAAAATACAATAAAGCTGCACAATAATTTCGAGTGGGATTGTTTGCAGAGATTCAGGAGACATTTGTGTTTGGGGCCCGAGCCTGGCAGGTTCTCCCAGCCCTTCCTCCCCTCGCGGAGATGGATGCCCAGCCCTTCCCCAGGGACCTGCTGCACCACAAAGAGCCTCTGAAGGTCTCAAGATGCAACATCATCAGGGCAAATTAATTGCAGACAGGTCCTGCCTCGACCCAGAAATGTAAAGTGTTAATTTTTGCCTTACTCTGATGCGTTCTCTCTGCTGTTTTGATGAATATTTTGCGTCGTTACGGACAGCCCAACAAAAAAAAACAAACAAAAAACTGTTGCTCTTTAGCTCAAAATCGCTGCTTGGTTTGTTGTTAAAACTCAGGTTTGGCTTCCTGATGATGCTGAGGATATTCATCACTCCAATTCCATATCAAAGCCATCTCCAGCAAGGATACCTGGGATGGCTGCCTACAAAGTCGAGTTCACACGCAAAATGTATCAGTCAGAAAGTGACAATGCGGCCCATAAACCACATAAAACATACATTAGTTCACGTTTTAACTTTATATCAGCATTTGAAGGGACTTGAAGCAAAATAAGATCAGATGTTCTTGTCATATGCAAATGACAACTTAATATTTGCATAATATGTCAAGGTAGAAGAATGCAAATAAACTTTGGAAAAGTCTGTATTTTTTGTCATTCTCTCATATAGCTAATTAGCGACTTGAAAGGAAATTGAAAGCTCCTCTTTTCTGAACTCCATGTCAGCTAAGAAAAGGCACCAAGCTCTGCTCATTTCTAGTCCATGTAAGATGAGCAATTAACATCCCCCTTTTATTGAACCGCTTGCACTGATCCATAGCCATAAATGTTGTTTATCAGCTTCCCGAGCTGGGTACGGCCACGCAGACCCCTCGGAACAGAGGTCACACAAATGGAAATGCAAAAGGCCACATTCTGCCATCAAAATGGTGCCATTCCGAGCAAAATTCCTCACAATAAATGAAACCATGGGTTTGCCCCAGAGCAGAACCAAAAAAAAAAAAAAAAAAGAAAAAAAAACAACAAGGATGGACTTTCCTGCTGGAAAATACATGAAAAAAGGGTTTTCAGCAGCTCAAGATCTCGGTTCATTACAGGGTTTAATGCTCTGTGTGAAGGTTTGTGCTGTATTTTTTTTCCCCCCCAATATTAAGGATGTATTATTTATGCCGACTGTAGCCACGCCACAGAACACACGAGGAGAGTTTGTTTAGCAACAGAGTGAAAAAATATTTGCTACAGGGGCAGTCTGGCAATATTGCTTGTTAAGACATGCTATTTGTAAGCAAATTTATATGAAAAGTATGCAATGTCTAATACTAAACTACTCCAGCCCCAGACTGAAGGGTGATTTTACAAACGTCCTGCAGCACTCAATCATTCCTTCATTTTAATGTCTTTATTTTATGATTTTGTTGATGAAATACTACTTACCCAGTGCTCAAAATTCCTTTTAGGCTGCAGGCACTGGCTAGTTGACACGGCAAGCCATATTTTACAGCTATATATTTCAGCTTTCTCTGTCCAAGTAGGAGGACACAGTAGCCAAGATGGTTTTTCATAGTGGAAATATATTTTCATATTTATTTATTGATTTGACTAATGTATCTATTTTTCAATTCACATGCTTATGTTTCAATCCATTAAAGTGATTCATGGTCAAATAATATGTTATTGCAAGTACAAAGAGGAGATAAAACCACTGTACACTGGCTATAACACGAGAATAAAAATAATAAAAATCCATTGCATGATTAAATATAGTTTTTAATCCCCACCTGATCACGTGTAAACTGATGTTTTTAATTATTTTTCTTTAGAATAAGTCGGGGATTTTTTTTTTTCTGTAAAATGCAATTACTGATTAAATAAATACTCAGGAATAAATACTCTCACCCAACCTAAGTGCTCAGTGTTAAACTCACATAAAGCATCAAATTACTGGCAAAACAAAACAAAACAAAAACTCAAAAGGTTTTTAATTAGTTCAAATGAGAGCTAGATGGCAGCTGGTAAAGGAATGTTGAGGCTGTCACCTCCAGGTCAGGGCTGGAGGGAAGCTGGGCGTGGTGGTGGCTGGAATTGTGGTGGTGGTGGCTGGAATTGTGGTGGTGGCTGGAATTGTGGTGGTGGCTGCTCAGGATCACCTGGAATTCCTGGTCCAGTTTTTTGGAGACAGGCAAAAAAGCCCACAGGGAATGCGGAGAAGCCCACCCATCAGGAGGAGCAGCCCCAAGCCCCAGCTGTGGGACAGGGCAGCCTCCAGGGCAGGGACCAGCCTTGTCCTTGTGCTGCTGTGAGACTTCTCCTGCTGCTTCTTCACCAAAAATTGCCTTTTCTCCTGTCCTTCACTTCCCAGCTGAGGAATTTTATGGGAAGCAAAGCTGATGCCAGATGAGGCCTTTGGGGCTGGCCAGAGTTGGTTGGATCCTCCAGCCAAGGTGGGACCACCTGGTGCCTGGCACAGCAGCCAGGGTCAGCTGTGGGATCAGAGAATCATGAAATCCCACAGTGGTTTGGGATGGAAGGGACCTTAAATCCCACCCAGTGCCACCCCTGCCATGGCAGGGACACCTCCCACTGTCCCAGGCTGCTCCAAGCCTTGTTCCACCTGGCCTTGGACACTGCCAGGGATCCAGGGGCAGCCACAGCTGGGTGTCATCCACATCATAAACATGAAAAGGAAAAGAGAAAAAAGAAAAAAAAAATAAAAAAAAAAAGGAGAGAAAGAAAAAGAGAAAAAAAGGAGAAGAGAAGAGAAGAGAAGAGAAGAGAAGAGAAGAGAAGAGAAGAGAAGAGAAGAGAAGAGAGAAGAAAAGAGAAGAAGAAAAAAGAAAAAGAAAAAGAAAAAGAAAAAGAAAAGAAAAGAAAAGAAAAGAAAAGAAAAGAAAAGAAAAGAAAAGAAAAGAAAAGAAAAGAAAAGAAAAGAAAAGAAAAGAAAAGAAAAGAAAAGAAAAGAAAAGAAAAGAAAAGAAAAAGAAAAGAAAAAGAAAAAGATTCTTTATTTCCCTTTCCTGCCCTGAAAAAAAGAAAAGCAAAAGCACTCCAAATGAGTTTTAAGGAGTTATTTTGGAGGGAGCGTGGAACAAGCTGATGCTATTGGTGAAGACAAAAAAGAAACAAAAAACTCCAAAACCCCTATATATCCCGAAACTGGGAAGAAAATCAGCCTGTGAGGGAGCTGGGACTGAAATACAAAGGACAGCAGAGCAGCCCCAGAGGAGGCAGGATCGGATCCCGCACTGAGCAGTGGGGTGACATCCTCACACACACTCCAACCCTTCTGTGCTCTTGCAGGGCCCGTGATGGCTCCGCAATTATCGCCCAGCCCCGGGAATTCCCCTCCAGGCACCAGCTGAGGACACTGCAGGAATATCTGGGAATGGGGGCCGGGAGGATGCGAAATTCGGGAGGACATCCACGGGCAGCCCGGGGAGCCCGCCCTGATCCAGGCAGGCTTCCAGAGGCATCTCCTTTGTGCACCCTGGCTCCAGGAACAGGGAAAGGTACTTTAAAGTCACCTTAGGTCCCCCCGGGAAGCAGGAGCACAGAAGGCTGTCAATGTGTTGAGGTAGAGCAGCTGAGAGGCTCTGGAGAGAGAGAGCTAAATGAATAGAAACTTGTTAAATGATGTGAGTTAATGAGAGCATTTTGGAATTAACCAGCTTCCATGACTTTAAATAAAACCCCAATGTCATTTTAAATTGGATTTTGTACATTTTTGAAACCGTTATTTATTTTATTTTTTTTTTCTTTCTTTCTTTCTTTCCGTGAGGTGCATTGGTGGGAAGAGGGAAACATTAAAGTTTAACCTCCTCAACCCACTAGTGGCGAAATATTGGTATTTTTCCAGCGGATTCAGAAATAAGGGAACAGTGGCTGGAGCCAAGAGGTTTTCCAGGAGATGGGGAGTCACTTAGACCTGTCCCCCCTTTTGTGAGTGTGAGGAGCTGGAGTTGGCAGCCAAGAGCAGGAACATCAGCGACGCCACCATCCTCTGACCCCACACTGTCCCGTTGGTCACCCCAGTCCTCATTCCAGACAGGAGGAATTCCATCCCTTTTGCCCAGTGGATGGACACAAAAAGGTTTTGAAGGTTTGCTGTGTGCCCTGTGCCTTTGCCTTGTTGGCAGCTGGAGCTGGAATGGCAGCTCCTGGCATGGACAGACCTGGATCGCTCAGCACCCTCCCTGTCCTGCCTTTATGACACTCAGGACAGGTGAAATGGCCACAACTTCTGAATTTTTATTGTTATTGTTATTTAGGCCAACTTTTTTGTTTGTTTTTTCTTAAAGAAAGCCTCTCATAGGCAATGTTTGGAAGATGAGGGAACACGCTTTGAAGGAAAATCAAGTCAGGAAGAGCCCAAGTCATTCCCAGGTGAGCCTGGCTTTGAAAACAACTCAGTTCCTGTATCACACTTGTGCTGAAAGCCAGAATAAGTCTGGATACGTTTTGGAAGGCAATTTTCCGCATCAATTCTGTATTTGCAGCAGCTCAGGTTTCTTCAAACCACCTCAGAAGAACGTTCCAGTGGGACAGGCACCAGCCTGGGACTGTCATGGCTCAGGTTCAAATTTCTTTATTATTTACATGCCCACGGAGAGCATCCCGTTTGATACCTTCTGAAATATTCATGAAATTCCACCGCAAGATCTTCAAAATTTATATTTTTTTTCTTGCTTTCTTTGTGTTGTCCTTTCTTGCAGGTACAGACTGGGGATGTTGGCACTGAAGACCAAAGGGACATTAAAGGTTATGATGGTGTCCCTGGCAACAAGACTCTGTAAAAATATTTCAGTCAAATAGAATCCCAGACTTCTTTGGGTGGTACGAGACCTTAAAGACCACCCAGTTCCAACCCCTGCCATGATCAGGGACACTTTCCACCAGACCAGGTTGCTCAGAGCCCCAGAAATAATTAAATTTGCTCGGTGTGACCATTAGTTGCCCTTCTGTGACACCTTGCTAGGTGACACTTTGTTAGGAAAGAGAACACCTGTGCTGGTGGAGGGCAGGGAAAGTCCCAAAGGCATTCCCAAGTCACAATTAGCTTTGTGATGCATAAACACCCACCAAAAAAACAGACTCCAGCTCTCCCCCAAAGAAACCGTTCTGGGAAAGGATCCAGCACCTTAAATAAAGGGTCTCCAAATCCTGGGGCCAAACCTTGGGTGTTAATGTCGGCCAGGACAGCCAGAAAATGGGGCTGAAAACTGTGCAGTCAGGGCTGGGGAAAGAAGTCCCAAAATGGAGGAAGGAATGGGAAAGAAGGATGGGAAGTGGGACACGGGGAGTCCCATGGCTGTCCAGGGTTCACTGCAGGCTTCACCAGCAAAGAGCCACAGTAAACTCAGCACTGAGCCTCAGCTCAAAAATTCACAGAGTTTTTATATGATAATTGCTGTTATTATAACTGGCCCATGAAATAAACACCTCTCCCAATTATGCCAAAGGCACGAGGTCCTTCAGAGACAGAAATCTCACAACAAGATTTACTCCCAGCATAACGATGTAGAGGGAGAGAGGTGCAAGATGAATAACAATAATATTATCGTACATATAATGTATGTTTTAATTAGCTAAAGGTAATCAGATGAGGTTTGTCACGATTATATTAAGGTCAGGTCTCCACATGGTTTCATCAACAACATATTAAGACAAGGGAGGTGATGCCAAATTGGGGTTTAAACCTAATCAGCATAATTAAACAAAGCAAGAACATGTGTTTAGAGCTACACCTATTTTACTGATCTCTCTGTTTTAATTACTCTTGCAGAGTAAATATTAGGACCAAAATAACTCCTAATTAAATTCTTTCCATACAAACAGAAAACACAATCTTCTTCTAATTTGCTATTTTTGTCGAACGAATGTACAATATCCAGATCTTTTGCAGGAGAGAAACCATTTTCAAAAGTGTGCTCAAATTATGCTAAACAGCCCAACGCATTCCAAAGTATTGACATACTGGCTTCGAATGTGTGGGAAACGGGAAACTACACTGGCCCAAAAAAGTCATGGGAAACCATAAAAACAAACTAAGCATAATTTAAACTGATTGGATGCTTCCTTGCAAGAAGTTCTTGGTTTCTAAATACAAAATTGTGGACATTGAAATGTGGTCAAGTTATGACTTAAATTAGAAAAACATGTTTTCTTAGGTTTCTATCTTGCAATATTTGGCACAACTCAGGCACTGGGGAAAGAGTTATGTCAGTAACATTTCCAAAAGCGTCTAAGTGGCTTTGCCTGGAGTAACACTGAAATGGGACTCAGGCACCCAGAAGTCCAGAGGACATGAGTTTGTAAGGGCTTACAAATGTTTAAAGCTGTCTAGGTGTCCAAAAGAACAACATAGGGGCGTTTTAAAATTAATTGAAGGGCTTTTAAAATTAATGACCTGAAGGAGATGGCGTCCCATCCATGTCTAGTAGAGGATTGGACTTGGTGATCTAGGAAGCCTTTCCTGACCTCAATGGTTCCATGATTATAGGATTCTACTCTGCCTAAAAGGCTGGGGGTATTTTTAAGAGTACCAATATTTGGAATAAACCTGATATCCACTCAGGTGACCTGTTTCATGCCTGATGCCTCGGATGGGATTTCTCTGAATTTTGTTGCATGAGTAAAAGCAGAACCAGGTCTGTAAACAGGAGTTGTAGGTAAGGATTCCACACTGGGGGCCTGTAGGTCCTCATGGAACTTGTGATTAGAGGGAAAAACTGCTGTGTCCTGATGTACTTGAAACGGGTTTCCCAGAGACACAGAATCCCACAATGGCTTGGGTTGGAAGGGACCTCAAAGCCCATCCTGCTCTTGGCAGGGACACCTTCCAAGCCCCAATGTCCAACCTGGCCTTGGACATTTCCAGGGATCCAGGGGCAGCCACAGCTGCTCTGGGAATTCCATCCCAGCCCCTCCCCACCCTGCCAGGGAACAATTCTTGCCCAAGATCCCATCCAGCCCTGCCCTCTGGCAGTGGGAAGCCATTCCCTGTGTCCTGTCCCTCCATCCCTTGTTCCCAGTCCCTCTCCAGCTCTCCTGGAGCCCCTTTAGGCCCTGCCAGGGGCTCTGAGCTCTCCCTGGAGCTTCTCCTCTCCAGGTGAGCACCCCCAGGTGTCCCAGCCTGGCTCCAGAGGGGCTCCAGCCCTTGGAACAGCTCCATGGATTCCTCTGGACTTGCTCCAACAGATCCACACCCTTCCTGTGCTGGGGATCGCAGAGCTGCCTGCAGTGCTCCAAGTGAGATCGCATGAAGGTGTAATAGAGGGGCAGAATCCCCCCTCCCCTGCTGCCCATGCTGGGGGATCAGCCCCAGTTCATGGGGGTTTCACATCCAACCTCTCACCCACCAGCAGCCCCCAAATCCTTCTCCCCGGGGCTGCTCTCAATCCATGCAGAAAGCCTAAAACCATAAATCAAATTCCCACTTAAGAAGAAGAGGAGCTAAAACACGCACCAGGATGGGGGCTTTTCTCTCCCTGGTCTCCAAGGCAGCACAGCAAGGGTTAAAAATGTGGGAGCAGGGAGTTCCCAAAGCCTCCTCACGGAGCTCAGCCCCAGAACGATCCCGATCCCATCGGAGGCGCCGCTGGCGAGCGAGGGACCCCAAATGAGTTAAGAACTCTTCCACTCCATCATGAAGAATTGTTCTCCAGAGTCACCACCAGTGGGGAAATGCTTAAAACACTTACCATATGTGGCTAAGAAGGGCCTAATTTGTCCATTTGGAAATTTTGCCTCTTTTGAAAGGATAGTTAATTCCGAGTAATTTATTTCATAGATGAAGCTTTCTTCAGGAGTGGTTAATATATCACCCTTGGTTGCCTGAACAATTAGAAATTGTCACCAAAGAAAAATGCCGCAATTCATGTAAATAACTATTTACCTAAAGGAAATGGGAATCCACAAGAGTCAGCACACTTTAATGAGCCATGACAATAGGGGAAAAAAAAAAAAAAAAAAACAAACCCAGCCAATGGTACAGTGATTCTGCTAAAGCTGACATTGCTTATGGTAAAAATTGGCCAAAACAACTATTATTTGTTGGGTTTTTTTTTTTTTTTTCATGTCAGAAATAATGCAGCTTGAAATTTTCAACAGGCAACATGAGCCCAGACCATTTGTTACTTCTAATGGCCTAATTGTTCTCCTGGCAGGAATAAAAAATTAGGGCACTTATGTCATTTACCTAAATTTCTAATTAATGCAATGGTAATAGAGAAACTGGAGCAGAAGAAAGTGAGGCAAAAAAAAAAAAAAAAAAAAAAAGGAAAGTTGGGTGAAAAATGTTTCTCTTGGCCTTTCTGTAATTTGTCTTTGTTAACTTTCCTACGGTCTTTCCCTCTTTAACAGCAGGTAGAGTGATCTCTGCAGAGATGTTCCAGAGTTTTCCAACTGGACTGAGGCATGCTGGGCACTGAAAAATATGATTCCTTCCACCTGAGCTATTGAACAGACGTGATAAAAACACCAACTGCAGCACAATGTCCTTTATGTTGCCTCGAAGGAATGTGCCATTAAAATGATGTTAGAAATATTCTTCAAAAGCAGCTAAAAAAATCTGCACTTGGGGCTGCAATTCCACCCACAAGTTTTCCGTTGCTCCTGTGTCCTGATGTCCAGCTCACCCTGCAAAGAAAATCCTGGCTGGTGTGTGCCCTCATTAGGATGCAGGATGAAGAGAAATGCATCAAAATGCATAAACACACCCTAGAAATGCCTCTGAAAGTGTCTGGAAATCACTTTGTCCTGCAGCACTGGCAAGTGTCCCCCATCTCCTCGATATTTATTGTTGGAATGACATGGAGGAGGCTCAAGGTGATCCATTTATGCTCATCTTCAAAGAATTTACACCCACTCCTTTGAAGGGGTGCCACACCTTGATCTTGGCACCACTAACGCCATTAAAATACTGTTAAAAGGAAATGCACAAAAGGAGAAAATTGGGGAGATTTTAAAAGGAGCCCTAGAGAGGTTTTCTCCAATGAGAACTCAAGGAAAGGTCAGTTGAGACGGGATCCCAGCCATGCTCAGATCTACCTGTGCTCGTACTTTCAAATGTTAAAGTGAAGTTTCTTATTGCTTTATAAGTATATTCAAGTACAGCTGTAATTAAACTGTGAGTAAAGCACAAGCAAACCAAGTAAACATGGACATGTGCTGGTAAATTATTCCAATTTTTCTCTTAGCGCCTGAGGTGCTTTCCTTAAGCACTAAATGGAAATAAAGAAAAGGGAGAACAAAAGCAAGGTCAGAAATTCAAACTCACTCCACTAAATGTAAACTCAGGGTCACAGGGAAATGGCAAAGTCTGCTGGAGGTTCATCTTTGCAGTGGGTAAAAATGTTTCCTGGTTTCTGACCACATCTTAATTTGGGGAGCACCCCCCAAACATCCCTGGAAGATTTTCCCCTGATTTTTTCTTCATAACAGCAGTTTTTGCCTTAAAACAATGTGAATCCCTTTCTCATCCATTACCTGGAATATCCTGGAGCTCCAAGGAGTAACCTTAGTGCCCTCACTAGAATAAAGCCATGACATTTCAGGACTTAACAGCAAACACTGATCCAGGGGTCAGTTATGTTCTGCCATCAACAAGCCCTCGACGCCCCCAGGTCTGAGCCTGCACAGTGACTGCAGGAGGGTCCCAGGGCAGGCCTGGGAGCATCCCATGGGATGGTTCCCTCTTTCCCAGGCAGGCAGGAACATCAGTTTGCCCCCCCAGCTCCACTTTCCCACCTGGGCCTTACCATTCCCTCTGCAACCTGGGAGCATGAGCGAGGCATGAGGGCAGGGCTCACAATAGCCCCGAGGACTGGCAGGAGCAGAACTCCAGCAGCACCAGCAAGTCCTGCTGAAATAAACACGTTACAGGCAAAGGTCACGGTGCCTGTTAATATAAAGAGTGCGTGGTGCATAATGCATTCAAATGCCGGAGTGAGAGAGGGAGATAATATGATCCATTTGCCAGATTCCTCCTTTTAGTTGTAACACGAAGCCATTCCGGGCTGGAATGACCCAGAGATGATAATGAAGCGGATGATGATGCCATTGCCTGTGATAATGGTGTGACAGGGAGAATACCCTGGAAAACTGCACGAGCTGATAAGTGCAAAGGTATAAACAAACCCAAACAATATGGACTTACAGACATTAGCGCGGAACAAAAGAGAGGAGGAAAAGCAAAGCCAACTGATCAACATTAAAAAAAATAAAAGACTTTGCGAGGGTGACTTTTTCAGCGATTTTTTTTTTTTGGAATTGCAGCTCCCAAAACCAAGCCCTTTCCAGCTGGAACAACAGCCAAGTGTCTCATCCTGGGAGGGGTGGAAGGGGGGCACCTCTCCGTGCTTGGGAACAGTTTGTGGCAAACAGCCCACGATATGAAAATGTATTTAATGCAATTAATAATTTAAGAAGTGAGAGCATGTGCTCTTGGAGAGTTAAATGCTTGTCAGAGTGATAGATGCACGCTTCAGCACCAATACATTTCGTAGGAAGAGCAGAGGGATTTTGCAAACTTGTGTTGACCTTGGGTTTGAGGTGGAGAGGAGGCAGATTGCGAAGGCAGGCCCGCGTACGGCGGGACTGCGTCAGCCCCGCAATTTACAGCCCTCTCCCCAATTAAAGGACTGTAAAAACATTAAAATTAATGCAGTCTTAACTCCAGAGCAGGCTCTACTTTCTTAATTAGTGCATAATTATTCAGTTTTTGATATCCTGGAAAATTATCACATGGAAATTATTTTAGGCGCAGTAACAATAGCAAAAAAATCTCTCTGCCCCCCCAACTCGATTAACATGTGGAAGTAATTAACACTTTATTACAGTGAAAATACTATTACTGCTAATGTTTAATGACTTTTGCCATTGCATCATAAGCAGGAAATTTAGAACACTACAGAGCAACGGTCTGCCATAAATACAGTCCAAAGATTATAAACCAGAGTCAGATGATTCGCACTAACAGCGTTTAAGACAGGGATATGACATACAATACGTTTCCAAAATGTCACGGGCAGGAAATATAATTTTCTTGATAAAGTCCACTCCGTACAGCCAAGCAGGCAGTGCAATAACGCTGGATGCGTTCGGTGTAGGCAGCAGCGCTCGAGCCCTTGTAAAAGCCTGTTGTTAATCAAATTGAAACATAAAACCCCAAGCATAAAGTTATTTTCTCATAACAGTTTAATAGAAATTTCCAATCAAACAAAGGCCAAAAAGTGTTATTACAACACGAAGTTCCTTGTATAAACAACTTAAAATGAAGTAGGGGAAAGTTTCATGGGATTTATGGATTTCTTTATTTTCGTTGTTTCGAGTAAATGTCTACTGTAGATCTGCTATAAACGTCTCGAGAAATTATGCACCAGCTTCAGATGATTCGCACTAACAGCAATTAAGATGCTGAGTCCACGTAAGTGTCGAGGAGGCCAGTGCTCAAGGAAACATCATTCCAGCTCAGCTGGTGTGATGGAGCCAAACGTGCCAGAGACAAAAGGAGACCAAAAGGGATGGAGACAGCTCTGCCTCGAGCTGGGCTCCTCCACGGCTGCGACAAGGGGACAACAGATGGGCGGAACTGGGGCCATGTTCAGGAAAACGTTTCACTATCAAAATGTAAATAGAGAATTGTGTTTAATATTCAGCACGGCCTTATGGAAATTCCCAAACAAACAGCGGCGTAGAGCAACGCGGGGCGAAGCATCTATAAAAGGAAAACCAAAACAAATATAGAAGGAAACAAACGGAGAACAAGGCTGACCCCGGCGAACCTGCATAAAGTCGCTCTTTGCTTGTTTGTTACTGTTTATGCTGTTGGGCTGAGAATTAATGAAGCTGAGCGCTAATCACGATTCAACCCGTGGAATTGTTTTAAATTTTAATATTCTATGTGCATAGCTCATCGGGCTTTCCCCTTTTAAATATTTTTTCCTTGATGCTTTAAAACGCGTTCATTGATCTGGACCTGTTTCACTGGCGAGCTAACACAGTTCATAAATTAAGGAACTCTTGTTTTAGAAACATCTCCTTGATCCACGGGCCATGGATATGGAGAGGAAGAATTTGGCACGAGGACGCTGAATATAAATTGCTCTTTTGGAAGGAACTCTTACCAGCCAACGTCTGGAGCCAGCAGGCAAGAAGAATTCACCTGAAGTGGACAGAGCTCTTCGCTCTGGGATTAACTTGTTGCAGTTGCAAATGAATCATGAAACCAGCTTTGGCAAAGCTGAGCCCGGGCCCGCGCTGGAACCGAAATAATCTATGTGAAAAACCTGAACTGGATTACGAGGCCATCTGGAATGCATTGGCCGTCTGCATTAGGAGTAGCAGTTTCCTTGACAGAGGTTGTGAAATATTAGAATTCCTAATGGAAGAAATATGGCAGTGCAAAATGACACAAAAATCACACAACCTCATTCCCTGACACGGAACAGTGAAAATGCGAATCTTTCTCTCAAGGGTGCTCTATCAATCCTTTGCAAACAAGGCACTTCAGGCAGGCAGAGGAGGGGCTGACAGGGCTTAACCCTTCCCCACCACCAGGCAGGACAAGAGAGAGCTTCCCTCTCTTTGGGGAGGCCAAAAATAGGGAGAAGGCACGGCAATCGTAAATCCACATGGGAAATTCCTTCTGAATGGGGGGTACCTCCAGCACAGCCATCCCAGGGAGCTGGATACCCTAGAGACAGATTCCTGCCACCCTCACCCTCCTCTGGGTGATGCTCAGGTGTCCCTAAGGCCACTCCCTTGGCAAATCTGATCTGTGGGTGATGCCACAGGCAGGGAGGAGCCAACGGCCCTGTGGTCAACAGCAACCAAAGCACTGGTTTGGTTAATCTGTAATTAACAGCAGAAATCATGGCAATATGCCCCTCAAAATATCTTATTTTTAACATTTGTGGGGAAGGTTAGCCTAAACTTCAAAAGGCCTGGCCCACAATAGCAGTTTGCTGCACTAACGTTTCTGCCCTTGGTATTTGCATTCAAATGATGAACATTTTCCTGGTCATGATGATTTCCCAGTAAAAATTCTAAGGCTGGGACCCTCCCAAAACGTGTATTTGCACAGTTGGTGACATCTACCTAGGAATGGCTCCATATTCTTCATGTTTTACTCTGAAAATCACACCTTGTCTCCAGGTCAGCCATCCTACACCACAGTGCTGGATGTCTCCAGGGGTTTGGAAATACCACAAATCTTGTGGCACACCTGATGGAATTTAATATGTTATTTACTCATTGCTTAATAACAAAATTTGTTAATTTACACTGAGGAGTACAAAAGGCACCACAGGTTATCAGATTTTCAGATTTAGTCCACTAGGATTTCAGATTTTCAGATTGAGTCAACTAGGAAATGATATAACAAAACAATAAACAATAAAATTAATCACAGATAATACTCTGAACAAAATCATTTGGCCACCTGACTCAGCATCATTTCCTTTAAACCAGGAGTGTGTTCTAACTCCAGACAGGGAAAACTGGATAAATCCAAAGCTGCCATTTTCATTATCCAGCATTAAATGACCCTCACTACCACAGAAGGAAAGGTGAGAGGAGCTTGGATGTCCTGGCTGTGCTTCTGCCAGGAACTTTATAGCAGTGGCCAGGCCAGCCCTGCTCACCCTCCACATGGATTCACCGGAATCATCTTGGATAAAATCCATCTTTGGAAGCACCTCCCTGATTTAGGAACCCCCAACATCTTTGGTTGCAAGTGCTTTTTGAAATCCCCAGCCCTTGTCTCCTTCATTGTCATTTATAAGGCGCACAAAGCTACTGTTTATTGCTACTTCCCTGCAGAAAAGGGAATAACTCCAAGATAGATTTTCTGTTTAGGAAATAGATCTGGGTTGAATTATTCAAAAAGGCTAACAATATCCAGCCCCAGAAAACTAGGGAAAGGCATTGAAGGCTCCAGAGCTAAGGGGCTTTTATACAGCAGCCAATTGTTATGACTCCTTTTAATTAAATACAAATGAATTAATTGTTATGAAGTACTGCTAGGCAATTATTTTGCTGACATTTTGTCTCTTTTGAGACACACTTGTTTACTGTGTCTCTCATCTGCCAAATCTTACCAACATTCTGCACTATTTTCAACATGTTTAAACATGTTAAGTTAAAGCCAAGTTTGTACTGTCAGAAACTTTTACATTGATTTCGTATTTGAGTTAATGGTACACACATTAGGCCTAATATTATTTACATTTTTTAATCCATCTCCCGTCCCTAGGCCGTCATTGTACATGAGATATTGCATCTTAATGAATTTTTCTGATTAAAGATTTTTTTTTAAATAAATGAATAAATAAATAAGTAATGAAACGCTGATTTTTATCTCACTGTACACAAGTTCACTGGTTGTTTCTTTTTTTTTTTTTTTTTTTTTTCTTTCTGGTTTGCAGTGAAATATTTTCATCATTTTCTAAAGATATGCATGAAAGTGCAGAAATGATGGCTGGTTTTGGAGCAAACCTCCAGCAGCAGCAGCCAGCAGTATATTAGCCTTTACACAGGAGGTAAAATTGAAGGGTTATCTGGAAAACCATAACTGGCCCAAACAATTTTACATCCTCTGATTATTTGGGGGGAATTGCTGAGCTGGAGTTTCTGTCTGACACATCCCCCAGCACGAGTGTGACCCATTTCTTTGAAGTCACAGGCGTGTCCCCCAGTGGTTCAAACGTGCAGGATGAGATCACAGGAGACTTGAACCCTTTAGACAGCAGCAAGATGTATTTCAGGAAAGCCTCCACGGGACTTCCCCACTGCTTTTTGGTGTGGGATGGGCTCAGCTCTGTGGTCAGCAGCTCCTGGAAGCAGCAAGTCCTGGGAGGACTGGCTGTGAAGTGAGTTGTGGGCACACCGGGCTCCAGGACACCCAGAAGCTGAGCCCCTACCTGTCAGGTCAGCAATCATGTCAGCTGGCAGGTTGTAGATCTGCCCATCTATGTGATACCTCTCTCTGTTGTGCACATGAAAACAAATAGCAGGCTGGAGAGTAATTAATTTGCCGTTGGTGAACTAAATTAGCCCAGAGGAGCACGGGGAGCCTGCGGAGACAGGTAACCTGAACCTGCCCACACACATTTAAAGAGCAAAGTACTCAGAAATGCCAGGGCAGTGTGAGTATTGAGATATCAGTTGTCTTCATGTCACTATGTGTGTTGAACTCTGGGCTGAGTGCAGAGAAATTGCTTCCATTAATGCAATTCTACTCCCAAAAAAAACGGTCCAGGCAGCCAGGTGGGGTCTTCTATCCCAACGTGGTCTCCTACCCCCAACACCACACCATTAAAATCAGCAGGATATGTTGAAGACCTCCATATATAATACAAAAAATTAGCCTTTACAGAAAAAATCCCCACATATTTTACTTATTTTTTTGCTCACAGCTACTATGGAATTCCCGTCTCTCACCATTAAAAAGTCACAATTCCCTAAATTGTGTCATTGCAGGAGTTATGAAGGTACCTGCTTTGGACTGAACAAAGTTTTTACAGAACAAGTCTCATTTTTTCAGCCTCTTCAGCTTCCAAGTCTGGAGTTTTACTTTCTCTAAGAGAGGAGTTTAGGATTTTGGTACAACTCTCAGATTTGGGACTCTGCTGTCCCCTGAGTGTGCCTGGTTTCTCTTAGGCAGTGGTTTGGGCTATCAGCAGCTCCTATAACTTTTCCCCCTGATCAAAGCACGTGGATGGACAAGCACAAACAGGCTGGGGCACAGTGCCTCTGTTTTCCCCGTTCGCCTATTGCCCGACCAGACATTTCTGCACATTAATCATACTTAGAAGACTCAGCAAAAGGCATCAGTCACTTAACAAACTGTCCCAGATTTATCTGGGGGTAACAGATGACTGCTGACTATCTGGGCCTGCTACCCAGGGCTCCTGATGAAAGGCAGAGTGTGACCAAAGTTACACACACGGCAAGAGGGACTTGGCACCGCTTTCAGCAGCCCCCTAAAGCAAAGATAGAGGGAGAGATGGGGAAATGGAAACTGCACAGATATTCCCCCTCCTCTGCATCTCCCCGGGGAGTTCTGACAATGATCAGCCCCATGGAAACTTCAGGCACTGGTGATTCCTGCCACTGCCTGGAATGAGTTGCTGGAGTGTGTCCAGGGAAGGGAACGGAGCTGGGGAAGGGCTGGAGAATTCCTGAGGGAGCTGGGAAAGGGGCTGAGCCTGGGGAAAAGGAGGCTCAGGGGGGACCTGGTGGCTCTGCACAAGTCCCTGCCAGGAGGGGACAGCCGGGGGGGGTCAGGCTCTGCTCCCAGGGAACAGGGACAGGAGGAGAGGGAACCTCCTCAAGTTGCACCAGAGGAGGTTTAGGTGGAAGATTAGAAAAATTTCTTTCTGGAAAGGGCTGTCCAGCCCTGGCACAGGCTGCCCACAGCAGTGACAGTGCCACCATTCATGAAGGGAATTAAAATAAATGTAGATATGGCACTTGGGGACATGGTTTACTGGTGGAGTTGTCAGTTTTAGGTGAATTGTTGGACTCAAGACCTTAGAGGTATTTTCCAACCCAAATGATCCTGTGACTCTGTGGATAAAGGGAAGAACAGGCTGTGTGGATAATGCAGAGCACAGGGGTAACTGCCCAGATCTCCACCTCAGCCCTTCAGGAGTGGTTCCACAACATCTCTTGGGGTGCAAAACATGGCCCCCATGCCCTGCTTTGAAACAAAAATCCTTTCATGTGGTTGCCTTCTCCTGACCCAACTGTGTCCAACACTAAGCCTGGCTGGATTACTTCCACCGGCTAAGCCAGCAGAGCAATTTCTTCGGCTCAGCAGGAAAAAAAAAAATTAAAAAAAAAAGCTGGTGTTTCTGAAGCTGAAATTTCATCTGGAGTCTCCTGAGATCCCACGCATGAATAATGAAATAATTGTGTGTCCTCACTCGTTGCTCCAGCGCGTTCCCATCTCTGCTGTTCCCGTTTTCGCGGCGGCAGGATCCGCGGAGCTGGGGCTGAGGGATGAACCATGGCCCAGCCCCAGCCCTGGCAAGGGAAGCCCTGTAATCACAGCTGACAAGGGGGATGAAGTTTATCTCCCAGAGAGACATCAGGAAGACATTTCAGCCCTTTTCCTTTTTTTTTTTTTTTTTTCCTTTTAATTTAGCTCACCCTGTATCACTTATGTTCCTTAAACCTTCTTGGCAAGAACAAGAGAAGCCCCATTTAACCCAAGCGTGGGCAGGAAATCACAGATTTCACTGCATGGATTCACAAATTAACTCCACAGGTTCACAGAATTCTCCAGGACAGCCCAGGAATTTTCTTCCCCCACGTTCCCCAGTGCACATTGTTGTCACACCCAAGAGCGAGGCGGTCCCGTTAATCAATTGTACCTCAGCACTGCAGCTTTATGTGTGTGTTTCAGGCCTTTACAATACAATAAAATTTACAGCTCGTATAATTAAGAATATGCCAGATTAAACAAATTAAAGCTCAGCCTTAAAAAAGAGAAAGCTCTATCAGATCAAGGCATTAATGCAGGAAAGAAATTTCAAATTCAAAGCAACAACGTCTGAAGGCTCAGAACACAAAAGCTGTATGGGAGTGCCTGAGAACTACTCCAAGACCTATTTCATAACCTCAAGGTACAATTCATGGCATGGGGCACCAGAAGGTCACAAAGAATAATTGAGTGCAAGGGTTAGTTGGAGATTTGTGGAGAAGCCAAGCTGTTCCAGCAATTTTTATTTTTTTTTATTCCATGAAAGTAAAAAATATTAAAAATTTGTCTTGAAATTTGCATTCATGAAAGGCTCTTTGTCTCTCTGGTGTATTCCTGGGTGTGAGAGCATGGAGCAGAGGAGAAGGGAGGCCCAAACACCCAGAGGTGGCCCATGGAAGGAGCCCGCAGGAGGGATTTGGAGAGTCTCCCCACCCAGGATTCTGTCTCTGCTTGGCTCTGTCTGATACTTGACTCCAGGAGCACTTGCACAACTTCATTTAAGAATTTCCCAGTAGATGCATTTTGGGACAAAGCACAGTGCTCCAGCTGGGGGACAACAAAGTGAGACTGGAGTATTCAGCCTGTCTTCCACACCCTGATCATCTTCATGGCCTCTTCTTGATACCTTGGGAAGGTTGAGCTGGAACACGGACTGGACAGAGCTGGAGAATAAAGTAGAGATTTATTAAAAGGTCTTTAAGGTGCACCTTGGGCAGGACAAGAGCCTGGCCAGGGCTGCACCCAAGGTGGATCCAAAATGGTCACAAAATGGTCACAAAATGGTCACAAAATGGACAACTGATCTCACACTTTTATTAGTTTTAGTTCATTTGCATATTAGTGTTTAATTGTCCAGTTCCAGCTCCAGGCTGTGAGGTCCCATCCTTCTTGTCCCTCCCTCCAGCTCACCCTTGTTTGTGCTTTTGGGGCTGAGAGTTGTCCTTCGTGTGCAGCAGGAAAAGGATTTGTTTTGTGTGGCCCACCTGCCAAACCCACGAAGATAAAATTTCTCAGGGTTCACATCCCCATTTCTCCTTTATAGCATTTTGCCATTTTTCAGGTAATAATTTATTTATTTTCACTCAGTTTCTCTTCTCCCACATCAGAAATGGAACTTTCTAAAATGTAACTTATTGAGTTTTCAGGCTTTTCCCCCCGGTAAGATTCTTCACAAGTTTAGAACACAGACAACAAACAATACAAACATCAAATCTTGGAATCCAACACTGAGTATTATATTGTGAATCCCATCATATCAGACAGTAGGAAAGAGATTCTTGCTTCACAAAACAGGACACCAATGACAAAAATAAAGGGCTGGAAACAGCAAAACCCTGGATCTGTGCAGGAGATGTTCCCCCTTCCTCTTCACCATCATTCTTGGCACACAAAGTTCAATGAACAAAAAGTTTTGCCCTGCTACAAAAATGACTCTACTATAGATTTTTGCAGTCATCTGAGACACTTGTTTTAGAAAAGCTCCAAGGTCAGCAGCAATCTCCATTTTCCCATTTGTTCCCCAAAAGCTGTGCATGATATTGGCAATAGATATATATATATAACTGAGTTTCTATAAATATAAAAAAATATTTGTTTCTGTTTTGAAATCACGTTTCATATGCAGTTTGTGCTCGATTTCAATAAGCACCTAATTAAGATAGATTTTTTTTCCTCCAGTGCTCTTGCAAATTCTATTTATTTAGCTGCTTCACATACTGCAGGCTATCAAAACTGCAAGTTCAGCAGAAAGAAATTTTCAGGCAAAAAGGGTGAAAGGGGGACCGAGACAAATGATAAATTTGGGTTCAAATAAAGCAAGAGTTCTGATGGTATTGGAAGATTGCATCTTTGGGTGCAGCTGTTTGGCACTTTGGGGATATGGTGGGGCCGTTTGAAGGTTGGGCTTGGTGATCTTGGAGGTCTTTCCCAACCAAAACGATTTTTTGTGACTCTGTGATCACATCCCCGCCTTTCATTTGTCATTCCAACAGCCTGGCGTCAAATTGCTTCTGGATATCCCACCAAAGGGTTTCAAAGCCAAACCACTCCTTATTTCTATCCTTATTCACTCATTTAGACCCTCAATGGACTTTTCCCCTCGCTCCACACTGGAAGGTGTCGGGGACAAACAGCAAAACCAATGATGTGGACAACAGGATTTGCAAGTCCCTGATAGGTTTGGCTAAAAAAGCCCCAAGACCTGAATCTTGGATTTATGATGTTCTGGAATTGGCTTTTCTATTTTAGTTTGGGAATAGAATTAGGGAGACTTTGAACCACTGAATATTTGCACATGGCAAGTGTGAGTCAGAAAAAGAAAAAAAGTTATTACTGATATTCAGCACATTGTTGTCCTTGTGCACAAAACTAGAAACTCCACTAAACGTAGCTAAAATTTTCAGAAACTTCCAAACCCTCTGAACTAATAATATTTTTGCTGTTTTATAAGACCCAGTCTATTTTTCCCATCACTTAAACATAGAAAGAAAACGTCTTACTTCCTTATTTAGCAGACTTGGAAAACCATTATCAATCATCAAAAATATGTATTAGACACATTTATTCCCCTGACAAATTTATGCCAGAAAACTGATAGACTTATTATAGAACCTCTTCCCACAACAACAACAACAAAAAAAATAATCCATAGTTTCATGTGATTCACTCTCAGTCTTACAATTTGGGAAACAAAATCTTTATCCAACAGCACAGCCCTTGGAGCCAATATCTGAGGAAAAAAAAAATATTTTCTCTGCTAAGTTCCCATATTGAAAATATCATAAAGGTATTATCATCCACTATGACTATCCGAAACTCAAAAAAAAAAAAGTAACTGTATTAAATGGATTTTTTTAATCCCCGTATGTTCCAGTAATCAGTAAAGCAGATTTAAATCTGCTTTTTTCTATCACTATTAGGAGAGAAGAAGAGCCATAAAGCCCATATTTTAAGGATGTAATTTATTACAAAAGTTTTGCTGCGGTTTTGTTTTTGGGTTTTTTTGGGGGGTTTTTCTTTTTATTTTTTCCCCATCTCTGCTGATCAGGATTTGTAATAATACACTTATTGTAGCTGATGTTGGGAATCCATCCTTTGTAATACTTCTTGACATAATTGCAGCTTTTGACACACTCAATCGTGGGATCCCTCTAAACCATCTTGAAAAATATGTTGGTCTTTCAGGTTCGGTTATTCAGCAGCTCAAATCTTATTATAACCATCGACTACAGTTTGTTAATATAATTTCTCCCCATTCCTCCTCTTACATTGTCATCTGGAGTCATCTGTTACAATGTCATCTGCAGTCCCACGGGGAGCTGCTCCTGGTTCCGTGTGCTCCTTTATCTACCTGCTGCCTTTAGGAGCTACAAACCCCAACTACAGAGACCTGGGCTCAATTATCGCCCAGCACTTTAATTTTCCATCCCTTCTCCCCGTTTATTTCATCAATATTCTAATGCTTCTCCCTCCTGCTCAGGTACTTAGATGACCCCCAGTTAAAAAAAAAAAAAAAAAATTAAAAAATCAAAGAAGAATGTTTTTTTAAACATTTTGAAATTATACCCCAGAGACAGAGAGAGGCAAAACAAGTTTTTGATTACATACCTTTTCCACAGCCGGGTGGTTCATGCTATTGTGCTTTTCAAATCCAGAATTGCTTTATTTATTTATAAATTTCCACATATTTGAGCATGTAAAAACGCCCCACAATGCCGTAAAACCTCGACTAGAAGCCATAAAAAAGGCACGAAGGAGAGAAAAGGAGCAAAGCCAAGCCAAAGGAAAATTCAGTTTGGAGCTGCACCCAAATTCCAGCAGCCAGATTTCTATTTATGACACCACCTCTGTGCCATGGCACCAGAATCAACTTTAATGGACGATATTTACCTCACATTCCCCATAAAAACCAACCAGGAGCTGCTTTTTCAGAAACACCAGGGACCTGCAGCTCCCACGGAGTTTGGTGGGCTACACCAAACACCTGGAGCTTCAAAAACCCAACCTAACTCTTGTTAACACGGGTAATTCTCCTTCCTCCCGCTTGGCAGTAAAAGATTAGCTGGAAAAAGAAATGTCCCAGGGAGTAAGAAAGAGAAGTAGCTGTCTCTTTTCCACCGGCAAATGGGCAATTTCTGATTTTCAGGGAGGGATGTTTGTTGGAGTGTTGTACAGAGTCCCTTTTTCTGTTCTTCCAGATTTATCTGGTGTTCTCAAATTGCCCTGGTTAAGTGACTCTCCCAGTCTGGAGAAAACAGCTGGCTGGGAATGTCAACATCAAGCTCCTTCTTCTTAAATAAGTCTTTTTCTGCCTCCAAATCTCTGGAAAATAATAACAAAAAATATAACAAGACAAACCGAAGCAAAGCAAAATAAACCAAAACAAATGAAAACCAAACCAAAATAAACCAAAACAAAGAAAATCAAACCAAACCAAAACAAAACAAAAGGAAGGATTTTCAGCCATTTCTTTGGGCAGCTTCTGCCCATTTCTTCTCTTTTCCACCACCTTTTTGAGAGACATTTAGGCATATATGTCCTTCTAAAACCCTCAAAATCATAACCTGAGTTACATAATTCATCCACTCCCCTGTTTGCCCAGAGCAGCTGTGGCTGCCCCTGGATCTCTGGAAATGTCCAAGGCCAGGTTGGACACTGGGGCTTGGAGCAGCCTGGGACAGTGGGAGGTGTCCCTGCCATGGCAGGGGTGGCACTGGGATTGTCCTTAGGGTCCCTTCCAACCCAAACCATCCCATGATCCACCCTCACTCCATGGCACAGCTGCTTCTGAACCCCGAGAAATTTTTAAAAACCTGTTTTGTTGAAATTAGTCTTCTGTCAGCTTTATTTTGTTGTCACAAATAATTCCATTTTTCACAGCTTAATGATTTCCATTTCGTTCCTGCTCTCCTCTGCCGTGTACAAATTCAGTGGCACTCCTGGGGAGAAAGGTATAAAGAGAAAAACTTCTGGATTTGTTTGGTTTGTTGTTTTTTGTTTTTTTTTTTTTTCATATGCGTGTTTATAAATCAAGCAGTTTAAATGTAATATCTAAATAAAAAAGAGATCGAAGACTCATGGAATGGTTTGCGTTGGAAGGGGCATAAATGCTCATCCAGTGCCACCCTCTGCCATGGGCAGGGACACCTTCCATTATCCCAGGTTGCTCCAAGCCCCAGTTTCCAACCTGGCCTTGAAAATAAACTTTGGGGCAGGAGAGAAGGGAAAGGCAGAAAAAAAGCTGTAATATTTTAAAGTTATTTCCTTTTGTATCACCAAATATCAAGTACCACCCTTGATTTCAAGCTCCCCAATTATCACCAGGTTTTGAAAGTTTCTTGACAGAGCAAGACCTTTAATAACAGGCAAGATTTGTGCATTCCATGTGGATAAAATACCGATATGTGTGATTATTTTGTATGACCATATCGCAGTAAAGAAGGTTAAAAAATCAACGTAGCCACACACAACCTTCCCCAAACTGCCTTTTAATTTTTTTTTCCTGTTGATAGTGGTGGTTCTGCCACAAGTCAACCCTAAAGCAAATTAAAAAATTAATGGATCGGGCATGAGAATAATTATTGTGGAAAAGGCCTGAACTGTGCCTTTTCCAAACAGACCAAAAAAAAAAAAAACGAGACTGATGCAGAAATGACCCAAGTGGGCCCTACGAGCTTATTCAATAAGGGTCCACTCAAATTCCATCTGTGAACATTTGGTCGGCCCTTTTATGGCGATGAGGCCATTCCTCCAAGTCCAGATTAATTTTTGTGCACATCTGTACACTCACCTAATCCCTACCCACAGGCCACTCCAATCACAATTAAAAGAACAACTTTAAAACTGGGGCGAATTTTAATCACGACGAGCTCTGTCGGGTCATTTTAAAAAAAAATAAAACCTATGGAAGTTGTGGTTTTTTTTTTTTTTTATTTCCACTTTATTTCAAGAAGGAACTGGTCAGGCTGGTGAACCTACAGTGACGTCCTCACAGTTCTGATTTTTATATGGGTGCAGAACAATAGGAAGAAGCATCACTGGGCTTCCGGAGCAGGCTGAATTCAGCATTCCAGTGCTCAAAGTATTCCACTGCACAAATCTGGAGTTTACCCTGAGATCAACAAGTAAATTACAGTTTTCAGCCTCTCATTCCCATCCCTGAATGCATACAATCAGCATCATTATTTTAAGCAAACAATTGCAAGGGCTTGAAATAAAAAACACCGCGTGCAAGGCATTTACATTTTAAGCACAGCATATTAATTGGAAGGGAGAAGAGAGAGATGACAACGGGAAATGTCAGCTGGTTTAATCATACTTAATATGAAAAGACTGCTATAACTTTAAGAATGCAGCTTAGCTGACTTTGGAGCTTAGGTTTTTATTTTTCTGCTTTATAGCATGCTTCAAAACTACTTGGACAAATACAAAACAAGAATTACAGTGCACCATAAGTTATTTTAATATCCTGTAGTGGTGTATACTTCCAATGAAATCCCAAGACTATTATTAAGGTTCTGTGTTTGTGTGAAAATGTCAAGTTGTTTCGAGTGACTACATACTCTAAATTATATATAACTGTTACTTTATAGCTAATAGGCACTAAAATTACTTTAAAACAGAAATGTAAAGTTATATTTTCATCCTTTTTGACAGACAATAAAGCTTATTTATGAGATACATTTTCTCAAGTATTAAAATATATAATGTTTACAAAAACATTAAAAACACCAATACTTGATATTTAAGCAAGAAACAGAGCCATCACGAAGATGTTTTCCTGGATGCATCCAGCACCAAGCCAAAGAGGTGATAACGCAATAATTCCACTCGTGAAAGCCATTTGTTAAACCGGTAAGAAATCAAAAAAAAGGCAGTGCCTCAAAAATGAGATTTAGGTGCTTTTTTTTTTTTTTTTCCTCCCTGCCCATCATTAAACCCCAGGTATGAAATCCTGGCGTGCATCCTCCCACCCTTTATTTCAAACCCCGGCCACCTTGGTTAATTGCTTTGTTGTCCTGGCCCTGCCCGAGGAGGCTGAGGAGGGGGGAAGAAAAAAAAAAAAATAAAGTTACTCCTTTTTACAAGCGCCACGGAAAGGGACCCGAGCACCAGGAGTGATTTCTCCCCTTGTAAACTCCAGTTAGGATGGAGGATTTATGGAAGGGAAGATTGCTGCCGGCGTGGTGTACACTTAAGTGCACACACACACACACACACACACACACACACACGCACCACCGCTAACCCGCCAATTACTCAAGGGCTCAAATAAAAAGGCTTCATATGCAAATTGCCCTTGTTTATTCCTCGGGAGCACTTAGTAAATAAAACCACATAAACGTCAGGGCCTGTCTCGTCGTCGGTGAGAGAGGTGTGAGGGATGCCGGGCGCCGCTCATCCCGGGATGCAGGCGAGGCTCCCAGAAGGTTGGCGGCTAATTGCCAGCCCTCCGCTGTGATTAGGATTGCCTCTTCTGCCGAGGGGCTGCGCCGAAATTTATGCTCCGCGGTCCTGCCGCTCCGCTCGGCGATATTATGCCAAAGCATGAACAAAAGAAAATTACCCCGAAGCAATGGAGTGCCACAACGCATTGTCGCTATTAATCTTTTAGTAATGGCGATGCTAATTTGACACGATGCATAGTAATTTATTAATAGGAGTATTTGAAGTCCTAAACTTGAAATATTCTGTGAGTGGGGAAAGGAGGGCTCTCTGGAAGAGGGTCGGGGGATGCAAAGGATTTCACCCTCCGAAAGGCTTTGAGCCCCAACAGCGCCAGCTGGAGAGGTGTCCTGGTGATGTCTGAGTGTTTGGGGTTTTTTTTTTCCATGTGTGTGTTTATAAATCAAGCAGTTTAAAAGTAATATCTAAATTAAAAAATATATATATCATAGACTCATGGAATGGTTTGGGTTGAAAGTGATGTAAAAGCTCATCCAGTGCCACCCCCTGCCACGGGCAGGGACATCTTCCATTATCCCAGGTTGCTCCAAGCCTCAAGGTCCAGCCCGGCCTTGAAAATAAAACTTTGTGGCAGGAGAGATGGGAAAGGAAGAAAAAGGCTGTAATATTTCAAAGCTGGAGAGGTGCCCTGATGATGTCTGAGAGTCGGGACTCCAGCAGGCGATGGTTGTGTGACCCAAATGGGACCCGGAGCCTGGCGCTGGGCGAGCATCAACCTTGGCCAAGCTCCACCACCACAAGCCCGGGGGCAGGAGAGGAGAACGCCTTGGCAGAGGGGATGGCTGCCGGGCGCTGGTCGGCAGGGGATGCTCCTGCACCAACCAGGCGGTGGTTTTCTGGCAGAGGGGGGCAGCTGGGGCGCAGACCCCCGGGCCCCCCGCGCTGAGCCCGCCGCCCAGCCTTGGTCCCGGCAGGAGGGCACAGCAGGCCGCTCCCGGGCATCGCCGCTCCTACAAACTGCTCGGCCGCGCTTATAAAAGGGCTAATCCGTGTTCACACCGCACGGGCTTTGTTCCTTCTCCCGAGCCATCATTAACTATTAATCGGGGATGGGTGGTTTGTTTTTTTTTTTTTTCTTCAAAAGGTCTGCTCCATTTGTTGTTTGCTCTTGGAAAAAAACAGGAGCCCGTTTTGGAGGCGGCAGAGCGCTGGGGAGATGTTTGTAAACATTGTAATGATCGTGTTATAAAAGTAAATGTGGTTAAAAATAATCAACCTCTCCCCCCAAGCAATAAGGGGAAAAGGAAAGTGTGGGGTTTTGGGTTTTTTTTACATTAGCTGGCCAGCAAACTGCAAAAGTACTCCATGATTTGTTAGGAGAGCGGCACTGGGAAAACTGGGGAAGCCTTAAATTCCACTTGTCTGATTAATGTCAAGGTTACATTCGATCTACATTGGTAGCACACATGAATTTCATGTCCCCAGACCTTCACGGGAGTCGATGGAACGAGGGCCATTATTTATTGGCAGTAATGGCCACCAGCCAGGCCAGAACCTGGGACAATACATTAATAGCAGCAGTGATGTCTTGGGAAAAGCAGGCCATTAATGCAGGTCACCTGCACGGCAGAGTGGGGACTGCATCAGGTGGAAGCCAGCAAAAACTTCTCAAACTGGAAAAAAGCAGAATCCAAACCTCGCTGCGTCAATTTAGAGGAAATTCTTGTTGGTCTTCTGTGGCCTGCCATTCCCAGCATCCTCCCTGGGTCATTTCACCTTGGCCACACTTGCATTTGGTTTTTTTCAAGTTTCTTTTCAAGATCCTATACCAAATGATAATCCTTGGTTTGGCTTGTTTGGGAATGGGAGATGTTTTAGTACATTTTAAAGTAAGATCTTCTAGCAATGTATTGCTTCTTTCTCGTGCTCACAGTTCCCTTTCACTGTAAATAACATTCTCAAAGTGCATTGCTTCAGAATATTAATGGTACATCTCCAAAATCAAGGCCAGGATCTTACCCAGCAGGTCCAAAGCAACTGCTGGAAATCCATTTCCGTGCAGGAACCAAAACTCCAGACACCATCAGGAATGGAGCATCACCCACACCCCACACAGGGTTGCTCTGTGCATTAGCATCACACGTGGCGCTGCATATTCCCACAGCTAAAGCCAGTGAAAAATTCTCATTTGTGTTCTGTCGGATCCTCCACACCCAAGGGCTGGGAGAGGCTTCTCCACTCTGAGCAGGACCACGTTAGCACCACCCTATCGGGCGATTTATTTGTTTTTTAACAAGTGCGAAGTGCCCGTGGATACTTTTTAACTTCAGGCACTGGGAGAGTTCATTTATAACCCAATACCTTATTACCTGACTTTCCTAAACTCTCTTTTCCTTTTGTTGTTTCAATTTATCTTGTATCACCACTCAAGCCCAACAATGATAAAAAATAAAGGCGTTTTCTTTTGTCATGTAGAAAATGTGATTCATTCGTTGTCTTTAACAGGCCTTCAGACCACCAGACATATGTTCAGTGTTCGGCAGCAATAAAAAACCCCCAAGAACAGCAGCTAAACAAATATATATCTATTTGTAAGGATTATAAATCAGCGCAAGTTATTCTGGCACTACTTTATGTAAGGCATTAGTGGGAGTATATTTGAAATATCGTGTGCAATTCTGGTCACTGTATTACAGGGCAGGACATTGCGGAGATTGAAAAGGTGCGGCGGAGGGCAAAACCAAAATGATTCAGGATTTGGGAGAGGTGAATGATGAAGACAAATTAGCTGGATCCAGTGTTGCTCAAGGATTGGGTTCTGGGGGTTGCTGGAGGGGGTCCTGCTCGGGCTGAGGGTGTTTCCCCAGCCCTGGAAGCCCCCCAGGACAGCGGGAGGATGGGAGCTCCTGGCACGGCCGCGGCTCAACGAGGGATAAGTGGGCTCGCAGCTACAAGTTGAGGGGGAGTAGTAAATAATTCAGAGGCATGGAGGAAAAAAAAAAAAAAAAAAAACCTGACAGGGAGGAAATTATCCATCCATTCATGTACTGAATTTAAGATTAGAGAAGCTAAAAAAGCGCCGCACATAAAGTAGTGCTAAAAGCAAAATATTGCCTTTCGGTGAAGGAAAGACTATTTTTTTCCTAACTTTTTTTTTTTTTTTTTTTTTTTTCCCTAAGATGGGGAAAATGAAAGGCTCCTTTTTGCACCTGCAAAAAAAAAAATACTTCTGCTGTGAGGAAAAAAAAAAATAAGCTGTATAAAGGAGTGGAGGGGGATGTGAAGGTGAAAGGGTAAACTCTGTTCATTGCAAGACATGCTGCTGACCTGGAGGTTGTTGGTACAACCTCGCCACAGGGACACCGTGCCAGGCCTGCACGGGTGACCCAGCAAGGAAAACTTCTCCTGGAGAGAAAAACAGTCACAAGCAATCCCTCGTTCTCAACTAACTGAAGGAAAGGCAGTAAGTCCCAGAATTAGAGGCACTCCGTGTATCTTTTCCCTTCCTTTTTGTTTTGGAGCTCGGATACATGTCCAAGGAGCAAGGAGAGCTCAGTCCAAATCAAAGAGGGAAGGGAGGGAAAATGCTAACACAAAAATATCTGTGGTTTTTGTTATTTACAAGAGAAAAATGTCCCTCACTTGGTTCTAAGTACAGTTTATTCACACCACCTGCTCAGGCATAAGGGCCTGAGGAAGTAACAGTTTAATGGAACATGACAGGTGGTTGGAATTCTTCTAAAATATCTTTATTCTGTTTTTATTTAAAGGAAAAAAAAAAAAAAAAGCATGGAAAATAGACATGAATGTTTGTTCATAGAATCACAGAGCCCTAGAACGGTTTGGCATTGAAAAAAAACTTAAAGCTCATCCAGTGCCACCCCAGCCATGGCAGGGACACCTCCCACTGTCCCAGGCTGCTCCAAGCCCCAATGTCCAACCTGGCCTTGGGCACTGCCAGGGATCCAGGGGCAGCCACAGCTGCTCTGGGAATTCCAGCCCTCCCAGGATACAATTCCTGCCCAAACTCCCAACCAGCCCTGCCCTCTGGCACTGGGAAGCCATTCCCTGTGTCCTGTCCCTCCAGCCCTTGTCCCCAATCCCTCTCCAGCTCTCCTGGAGCCCCTTTAGGCCCTGGCAGGGGCTCTGAGCTCTCCCTGGAGCTTTCTCTTCTCCAGGTGTCCCAGCCTGGCTCCAGAGGGGCTCCAGCCCTTGGAGCATCTCCGTGTCCTCCTCTGGTTTCTCCCCAGCAGCTCCAGGTCCCTCCTGTGCTGGTTACCCCCTAGCTGCCTGCAGTGCTCCAGGCTGGGTGCACCACAGGGGAACAGGAGGGGAGAATCCCCTCCCCTGATGCACTGTGCTGCCCCTCCAGCAGAAATTTGGGCTGGTGAAGCCCCTCCTGAGGACCAGGCCCTGTTCCTGTGAAGCTGCTCCTGCCTCTGGAGGGTCTCATCCCATCCTCCTGGCCGGGCAGCCTGCAGCAGACCCCCTCTGTAATGTCACCTGTCCCTTTTTGCTCTGCCACCAGCCCTCAGCCTGGAAAAGCACTCAAGGCTCTCGTTAATTAAGCACATTTCCATGCAGTTCCTGACACCTGACAGAGTACAAAGTGTTCCAATCCGCCCTACACGGGGCAATCTCGGCTCCCTGCTCGTGGAGTCAGGTATCACTGAGGCTAAATCAATCCTGTGACTGATGTGAGGCAGAGGCTTAAGACATTTAAGTATAATATCTGACTTGTGAGGGGATAAATATTCCACGTCTCGCTCCCGTGCACTACTCAAAATGCAGAAAAGAGAGCTCTGTGCGCTGGGAAATGGGAGGCAGGAGCCTGAGAAAAGAAAATGACTTTAAGGAGACGAGAGTGTGACCTCGGTGTTGGCCAGTTCAGGTAATTTTCACCCTCCAGCAGGACTGTGCCATGTCAGAGGCCAAATTACAACCCATCTGGTCAGTGAGACTTGAAGCTCAGGAGATTTTGTGAAGAACAGAAAGCTCCGAGAGCTCTATATATCTGTCAGGGGCTAAATTACGTTATGGATGAGAATGGACTTCAGTTTGGGACAGTTCAGAGATCTTTAAGTGAAATTTTCCTACCTAGGCAACACCTGCTCAGCTCCAATCCTTCGGAGAAAACTACAGCTACAATTTTGAAGGCAAACAAATCCCAGTTTTAAATACCACTTTATTTCCCACCTCTTTTTGTTGTTGTTGTTGTTGTTTTTCATGTGAGACAAGCTAAATCCATCACCTCAGCCACAGTCACTTTAAAACTTTGTGTGTAAGACATCATTTATTTTCTTCATGTGGAATTTTTCAGGAAGATGGATAAGGAATATTCACACCAATATTAACAGGAGTCAGCCAGAAAACTGCATGGCTGGGCCCAGAAACTCCTGAAGTATTTAACAGACTCCAGGGATGGATGATCCCACTAGGATAAAAATGTTTCCTTCTCAAAACCTCAACCATTCCTACCAAGAAGCTGCATGGGATTTTTTTTTTTTTTCCTCCAAGATCTTTCACCCAATGGCTCAGGTGCCTCTGTACCTGTAAGAAACACAAGGAAAGATCCACGATACAATAAATGACCACTCAAGGGACTCTCCAGCCTAACTGGAAGCCCATTTAGGAGAAACAAAATGTTCCTGCATCAGCCATCCCAGGCTTTGCCAGTTGTACAACTTCCTATCTTCCACCAGGAAGCTCATTTGACATTGGTTTCCCTCTCCCAGCCTAGAATTCCATAGGCAGAATTACTATGTATGCCGTGGGCGAGACCCTGGAACAGCTTAAACAAACCCAGCGCAACGCAAAAGCAAATCAGAAATCTCATGCGATATTTAAAAGCTAAACTATATTTAGGTAATGCCATTTAACCCATGTAATATGACAAATATATTTGAAGAGTATATTTATACTGTAATCCATTGATTTCCACAACAGGGATGAATTAGCCTTGCCTCTCTTAAGCAAATAAAATAAACATCGTGCTCAATCTTTAACTTTCAGGCTGAGCGTGTTCCAGCCCCAACATTCCCGTTGCCTTCTCAGCCAAATGGATTTATCCTCCGATGCCATTTTTCTCGTGTCATTTTGGAATTTGATTGCGGCGTATTTAAAACGCTGGTCGCAATCATAACAAAGTGCAGCATTTAAAATGCATTCAACACACACATTGTCCTTGCGGGGAGCGGTTATTTGTCTCCGTCCTCCGAGGAAGGAGCGTGGTATGATGAGCAAAACCCGGCGTAATAAAGAAGAATGATGTGGAAAACCCCACGGAAAGAGCGGCTCTTTATTCCTTAAATTAAATATGTTTGGGGGTGTTAAATGCCTTATCGGATACAGTTGGAACAAAACTGTTAGACAAATAAAGTCGTGCTTGCTATTCCATCCAACATACTGAACAAATACAGGAAAACCTTCCCATATGAATAATTGATAAAGGATTAAAACTGTTAAAAGCATATATTTTCCATGCACCAGGGGTATTTGTCTAATAGGTTTCCACTGTGATAAGCAAAGTACATCTCCTGCTTCATAATTTCAAGATAGTTTTCGATATTAAGTGAAGATTTTTTTTTTTTTTAATCTTTTTGCGCTGTTCTTTGCAATGTGAGTCATCCAGGTTCACTCAGAGTAAAAGCAGGGAGGGAGAAATAAGCCATGGCTTTGGGTAGGGTGGCAAAGACAGAAAGGGAAAACCTTTCCCCGTTGAGGAACAGGCACTGAGGGAGCACTGGGACACTGCAAATAACCCAGCACAGCTCTCAGTCCCGGCTACTTGAATATTGTTCCTTGATAAAGCCAAAAAGTTGTACATTTTGTCCTAAAGCGGCCATAAATTTAATCCAATTTGATAGAAAGAAAAAAGGTTTGTGAAGAAAACACAGAGAATCAGAGAATAGTCGAGGTTGGAAAAGCCCCTCTGACACCATCAAGTCCAAACATTCCCCAGCACTTCCAAGGCTCACTCCTATCCCAAAGTTCCACATCTGCAAGGCTTTTAAACCCCTCCAGGGATGGTGACTGCACTGTTCCCCTGGGCAACCTGTGCCAGGGCTGGACAACCCTTCCCATGAAGAAATTTTCCATATATCCAACTTAAACCTCCCGTGGTGCTGAAGTCAGGAGACAGCTGGCTGCTCTTCCCCAGCAGAACATGCCTCACTGCAGCTCCACTTCCTTATTGAAATCATACATAGGAAATACTCCCCTGGCCCCACACTCCACTGGATTTTATTCCACTATATCCAAAATTACTATCTTTGTAGTAAAGCTTGGTTTTATTCTTTTGATACCAAAACAGAAGTGGCTGTGCTGGTCTCATAAGGCAAAAATAGATATTTTCCCATAACCAGGCTTGGGTACTGCTTTAAAATAGAAAAGCAGAAAATCCTGGAGTGCCTGCTGTGATTAGCAAGATACTGCTCTGAATTTTGGGTTCACAGTCAACAGTAAAGGGGGGTCACGACGATGCTGGTGTCTTACTTAGTGGGTCCCACCAGTGAGTGTTGAGTTTGGGTGATTTGACAATGAGAGGAGAACCAAAGGTCACAACTGGACCCCAGGGATTTCACTGGGCAGCCCTTCAGCTGTGCCAGGGCTTAAACAACTTCTGGTGTCACCATTCCTGTGGTCATGGCTTTGTCTACAACCATTCCAATAAGCCTGGATGGGGCACCCAGGCAAAGCCAGCACAGATGATAACAGCAGATTTGTTTCAAGAGCCCATAGAAGCCAATTTTTTTTCCCCCCAGACTGCCATCAATTCCATAAAAATAAGAATTCAGATGAACTGGAAATGTGTAGGGCATTTTGAAAAGCCAATGAACAAAAATGATCCTTCATCCAGCTTGTGCTGCTCAGGAAAAGCTTCAAACTCATAGAGAAAATAGTTTGTGAGTCAACATTTTAATTGCTGCTCCCCGTAAAAAGGGGGCAGTGAAAAATTTTGTGGACTTTTGGACTAGAGAAACCTTGAGGTGAGGTGTATCCTGGACCTGGATGGAGCTCTGGGGACTCTGGCCTCCCACATTCTGGACTGGGGAGCAGCAGCAAGTCCTCCCCTTCTGATTTTAACTGCACTGACAAACTTCACATGGGAAAGCCTGTGGAAAGCCCAGCTTAAAGGGCAGAGCCCAGGATACAGGCAACTGAGGCTGGACTTGATCTTGGAGATCTTTCCCAACCTTAATGATTCTCTAAGGACTCTAATTCTGCAAATCATTTGGGGTCAGCTTTGCTGATTTCCTCCAAGTCCCTTCTCATCCCCACCAAGAGAAGTTCCACAGCCTCAACCAGGATGAGCTCCAACACCCCACATCTGCTGGAAGTGCCTCCAGACTTTGGGAATAAATAAAACGTGCAGTGCCCCTTTAAAAATCCTGACTTGCCTTCCAACACACACACACACACACAAGAAAAAAAAAAAAAGAAAAGTAACACAGGAGCCTTCAACTCTGAGCCTGTTTGTTGTGCACGAGTCATCCCACACTCCCGAAAAGAGCTAATTTTTTTAGCATCCTTTGCTTTCAAAGCCAGCAACTAAATGCAGAAAAGTGGGGCCTCCCCCAGGGACTGCCTCCTCCCTGTGATGCACATCGCCTGCAGCTAACATGCAAGTAGGACAGACACAGAACTCGAAAATCCTCCACCCTACAGACGACTCCATGAAAGACAAAGAGAAGCGGTTGTTTGGCATGCAAAAAACCGGCTCCTCGCCCCCCTGCTCCTCTTCCTCAGCAAAACGGCAGATAATTTGTAAAACAGAGCTTGGGAGAGCACCAGTATGGCCGGGTCAAAAGCTGGATGGCCTTAAGCCAGCTGGATATTTCAAATGCCAAGGAAAAGTGAGGCACTGGACATGTGACTTCTGTTGGCCTTTCTGTTGGCCACTCACCCGAAAATATCAAATTTATTGGGGCAGAGTTTGTCTGTCCACAACACCACAGCCCATTTCCTCCCCAGCCTTATGTTACATAACCACTAGCTGCGAGGAAGGCTGTTAAAGAGGCAAGGGGAAAGAGGAAAAGGGAGTAAAAGAAAGAAAATAAAAAAGCCCCGGTACAAAATATATGCAGAATTTGTTTTCCAATGAAGGTCTAATAGGGCTACCTCTTAAGTCTGGATATGTAAAAAATTGCCCTTTTCACAGCTGATAAAATACAAATTAATCCTTAGAGGATTTAATATGTGCCTATTTATTACTTTCAAGTATGAAAGTACCGCTGCAATTAATATAGCCAGCACTCCTGTATGCGCTGCTCCGTGGCATTGTCTTTGAAACAAGAAATATATGCAAAGCTTTTATACACAGACATGTACAGAAACACACACACGCTCACAAAATGAATACATTTCCCCTTAAAATCTGCAAAAGCAAGTGTGGATGCTGTGCTTTTTCAAAGGCTAAACATCCAGCGTGCCTCTGTTGTTCCACTGCTGCTGCTGGAGTCCATGTGAACTCCAAAGCTTTAAATTAAGGTGTCTTTCGGGTTTATTCTGGGAAGTGTAAACGTTTTAAAAATAAAGAAACATTTTTCTCTATCTTCACAGATTAATGTTTGTTTAACCTCCAATCTTTTATTTTTATCATTATTTTTATTTTTATTTTTTTCTAAGTACCTTTCCATTAATTTCCCTGTCTTTCCAAAATTAACTCTTGGCATGCCAACCAAAAAAATTCCCAGTCAAACCACTCGTGCCTGTCTTCAGACAGCAGAGTTGTCATTTTAGACTCAATTCGCTGAAAAAAAATATTCTTTACTTGCCAACTCCTATGCACATATATTTATTTTTTTCCATCTATTTAGCATATATTGGCCAGGAGACAAGTTTCTGGTACTTTGCACACTTTAAACATTGCTGACTTTGAAGCGAAAGCGAAAGGGATCCACATTATAATGATTATTTTGGAGGGCAATATTCAGACATTGTTATTGCTCGTGCAGATACGTAAGATATGTATGCACATGCATGCTTGTCACTCTCATATATATAAATACATGTGTGTGTGTGTGTACACATATGGATTTAAATAATAATAATAATAATAACCTTCAGGTCGTTTCTTTATATGCCACGGCTTCGAAATTTTTTTGGCGGAAAGGGAGGAATGAAAATGATTCCATTTTTATCCTTCGGTAATGAATGCCCCAAATTACCATAAGCCTTGTTCTTTAAGTTCAGGCTAATGAGTCCCATTTTATTCATATTTTTTTTTTGAACGGCCGACTTTGTGCTTGATCGTCTCCCTCTGTTTATTCATCACCAAAGTCTATATAATTTCCTGCGTTGCCCCGCGTTTATTTACCATCTCTCCAGCAATATTTATTTAGGGTAAAAAGACCACCTTGGCAGGGGAGAAGGAGGAGGAGGAGAGCAGCTCTCCTGCATTCCGCCGCCTCACCCGTCCCATCTCAGCCCATGGAGCTCTTTTGACAGACAGCACGGGAAAAAAAATCTGCATAAGGAAAAGTAACTGACAGCTGGGGTCAGACTCTCTCTGTTTAATGACACTGCCAGTTACACATTTTGAATTGTTTAAATATGAGTCTACAGCTTCAACGATCATCATCTCACTGGTTCCACTTTTCATACCCAACAGCCAGGAAAGTGACACGTAATTACACACTTACTGATGGTATCGCCGGGGCCGATAATTAAAACTGCCACGGGAGGATTGCTATGGCGAGGCTACAGCTGGGATGTTGTCAAGAGGTAGAAACTCCAGCGGCTTTTAACGCTATCTTCTTACAGGTGGACCACGGCGAAGGCACGGAAAGGCCTCAGCACATCATTCACAATGTCTCGCACAAACGAAGAAAATCTATTAACAATCCTATAAGTGAAATACAAACACGCTGACCCGGGGGTTAAACTGTCTGCGTGGACGCCGCCACTGTGCTGCATTGTTCTTTTTTTTCTTTTTTCTTTTTTTCCCTTTTCGGATGTGTTTACAGAAAAAAAATACCAAAATAAAAAAGCCCAAATTCAAGCCCTGCAGGGATATTTTGGCACCTTTGGTAGCACAAAGGGATGTTGGGTGGGCAGAACGAGCCCTGTTTACTTCTGATGAGCTCGATGAGTAACTGAACTCAGGGACGAGGCACGAACGAGCTGCCGAAGATAAACACGGGAAGAAAACATAGAAAGAGCTCGTTTGGCACGGCAGGTCCTGTTAAATAGAGGTTTGTACCCTGCCTTGGCAAAAACACACCAGAGCAATGATGGGCCGGCAAGGCAAGGCAAGAGAAATCAGCCCAGCCAAGGGAATGGAGCACCCCATGGACAGCCCAAATGCGGGCAAGGTTTGCCATTGGTTTGATGCTTCACTCTTGATAAACCCCCCCTCATTTTCCTCTGTCTCTCCTGTGATGAACAGAGAATAAAATATGAGGAAATACCCTCTGCATAGCACTTGGTGGTCTCTTTATTTCAGATTTTCCCAGCGCACTCTCGGAGCTTTACGGGAACAACGTCGGAGGAGGAATTCAGGTGACAGCCTGACCTTGCAGGGCTGGGAACCACTGCCAGCACCAGCTCCTCCGGCACTTGGCTCACGTCAGGCCCCTCACACACAGCCATGGACAGTTGGGCTTCACTGGGACCTAGGCTCTGAGCCATCCTGGGCTGAGGTGAAGCATTTTGGCACAGGAGCAGCTCCATGTTTGCAGGTTCGATCCCCAGCCACTGAGCTCAGCCCTCTCCTGGGCTTCAGCTGGGCTGTGGCCAAGGCAGCCTCATCTCCAGCCTTCCCACTCAGCCCCTCTGGCTCCAGAGGAGAGGTGTGCTACCACCTGCCATCCACAGGCAGCTCCTTCACGGCCACAGGAACCCTCCTGGCGCTCTGTTCCTGGCCAGTGTCCCCTTCCTGCCTGCAAGAAATGTCCCCAGCCGTCTCAGAAGCAATAACAAGGACATGTATCCCCAGTCAGCCTTAACAAGCCTCTCCCAGTTGGCCTTGGTGAATTTATAGACGCAGAGGAAGCCGAGAAGAGGAGCCACGGGGTCAAAAGGATGAGTCCTCAAATGCCAGAGGAGTCAGGCAGGAAAGAATCCCAGAATCCCTGAGGCTGCAAAAGACCTTTGAGATCATCAAACCCAGCCTGTGCCCCATCCCCACCTTGTCCCCAGCCCAGAGCCCTGAGTGCCACCTCCAGCCCTTCCTGGGACACCTCCAGGGATGGGGACTCCAAACCCCCCTGGGCAGCCTGATACTCCTTGTTGTGATGAAATTCTTCCTGATGTCCAGCCTCAAGCTCCCCTGGTGCAGCCTAAGGCCATTTCCTCCCGTCCTGTTGGCTCGTTCTTCTTCTTTCCCTCTCTGCAACCATTTCAGCACAGAAATTCCACCTTCTCCCACTGCAGCATGTTGCATAATAAAAAGAAAAAAAAACCACACAAACAGCTTCTGCTTCTGAATTGCTGCTAAATTATCACTTTTTTTTTTCCTTCTTTTTATGCCAGTCCTGAAGGTCTTCTCCTCATCACAAAGTCCCAATCCTATTGCCTGCATCTAAACGGTGTTTCTTGACTCTTGCTGTGCTCAAGTCTGCCTAAAATCAGGGTGTCCTTTGCCCTGGAATTACCTAATTCTGAAGTAAAGTCCACAGTCTTTCTAAGACTTTGGAAATTAAGATCTTGAAAATGCTCATTTATTTTCCCCGAGCTGATGTATTTTTTAAGCATCAGCGTTGTATATTTAATTTTGGGAACTTATAAAATATTTCTACTGAAACTGGGAATTCCTAAGTTTCAGGCCACTTTGGGCATTTTGGAAAATTAGATTAGTAAAGAACCTTGAACAATTTAAGTGCTTTAAAACATATTTAACCAGAAATTATGACAGAACTAAGCCCAGTTCTTTGTGATTTGAGTATTTGCCAGTGAAACAGACACACAAGTCCAGCTGTTATTAATGTTGAGTGCGGCAAGGTATTGAAATCAACATTAATATTTTTTTCTAGACATTATCCCTCTGTTTCTGAACTTCAGTTTCTTCCTTAATGCTCAGTAAACTATTACTATAAAGTATTAAAATAATTTTAAGGAATATGTATTACCTTCCTTCGTTGAAAGCTCACATCTGTGATTAAAAAAATATAATTAGAAATAACTATTAAGGTTTTTTCGATGCCATGGACAAGGGAATACCCTAAAACAAGCAGATAAACAGCAGTCAAATCACCTGTATTTGAATGCATTTATATTTACTTACAACACTTCTTTTTTCCTGGAAATTTAGCACCTGAAACTCAGTCCTGTTGAGATGAAAGGATGATTTACAACCACCTTAAGCAGCAGCATCATTTCACTCTGCAACACCTTTCCTAACACAACGAAGTTGCACTTTTCTGCTACAGAAGTCCTCAGTTTTTTAAATTTCAAACAAATATTTGATAACCAACCTGTGTTGGCTGCAGATAAATGTTACTCTGCAGGGTAAATGTTATTCTGTGGGATAAATGAGGCAGATTTCCCACTCTGCAAGGACAGGGAGGCACCTGGATGGTTTCACACACGCAGGTAACAGGTGACAGTGAAACGTTGGAACAAACAATGTGGATGTGGATCCTGGACAGATCCAGGGATCACCAAAACTTGCATGGCCCCACCAAGTGTTTTGGCATCCTCACCTTGCCCAAAGGAAACCATCAGGCCTTGTTTTCATAGGATCATGGAATTACAGGGCAGTTTGGGTTAGAAGGATCGTAAAGCTTCATCCCATTTCACTCCCCCACATTCCACTGGACCACGTCTCTCCAAGCCCTGTCCAACCCGCCCTGATGTGGCAGCCACACCTTCAGAGGGAAGAATTCCTTCTCAGCATCCCACCTAACCCTGCCCTCTGGCAGTTTGAGGCCATTCCCTCTTGTCCTGGCACTCCACGCCCAAAACCACCCTGAGCTTCCAAAGGAGCAGGATTTCATCTACAAAAAATGCCAGGCTGCATGCACTGCATATGGGAAAGAAAATGTCATCAGCTGGGATCTTCCTGTGCTGGAAGAGTCTGAGAATAAAGAGGTGGCAGCTCTGGATGGCACCAGAGCACTCCTGGAAGAGGTAAAACTGAACACCATCACCCCTGTTCCTCATCACTGCCACTTCACAGGCTGTACCTAAAAAATGACACCGAGGAAACAGCTCAGATTGAGTTTCCCAGCCTGGAATGCACCTAATTCACACCAGGACGAGGAATGACAGTGGTGACTCATTTTGTGTAAGGTACCAGAGCATCTGCAGAGGTGGCACCAGGCAAACACGACAAGGGACAGGCACAGCCACTTCAGCATCACTGCCTGGGCTGCCACAAGGAAGTCTGGAGAGAGCCTAAATCACTGCAGGAGGAAGAGAGAGAAAGGGGAGGGAGGTGAGGGAAGAAGGGAGGAAAAAAGTACTAATCAGCTGTGGGTAGAGTCTGCGATAATTAACGATTAACTCTGATAAACAAGATTTGAAAAAAAATACCATTAAGGTTTTTAATTGCAAATTTTAAGATAGCGTGAGCAAAACTATTCCAAACGGATATTTTACTGTACTCCTGAGCAGTGAAATGTGAAAACTGAAGGAAATGCAATTGCTGGAAACAAAACAGAGCCAAGACAGATGAGAAAAAAAATAATTTTGGAGGGATGAGGAATATGTGGAAAAAGGGGCTGCTCTGTATGGACAGAGATGTCATGGAAAGGGGTCAGGCCTTCACCAGTGCAAACCAACACAGCACTGCTGGGATGGTGTTGCCTTGGAGCCGTGCCACTTCAGAGATCCCGATGAACCCAGCCTAAACTTCACCCATATTTGATTCTTGAGTCCTGAGCCACACGAATTCAACAATCTCCACAATTTCTGGATGAAATAGGCACACAGCACTAAAAAAAGCCAGCTTTTCTTCCAGTTGGATTTAACTGGCAGGAGTACAGGCATGGAGAGCAGAGCAGGAACAGAGCCAGGGCCATGGAAGCACTGCTGGGTGAACTTCCCCCCACGCCTTTGCCAACACACCCTCACCCCAACCAGCAACGTCCAGAGCCCCACCCCAGCCTGGGAGCCTTTGGAGCAGCCATGGAAATTCCCAAGGAAGCAAGGCAGGGACACTGAAAGTTCCCAAATCCAATTTTCCCTTTGTGAATGGAGCCTTGGATCACATCTGGCAGAAGGGAAGGGTGACACCGTGCCCTGTGTGCCACCAGGGCTGGGCCACCTCCCAATGACAATGTCCTGCTCACTCACCATGTCCTGCTCACCACATGAGCCTGGGACTGCCTGGGGTGTTGGAACTCTGGAGGCTGGGAATTCCAGGCTTTCCGTGCTGAGGGGCACTGACAGCAACTGCATTGACTTAAGGCTTCAGAGATTGAAGCCTTAAGTCAATGATAGCACTGTAAGTTGACATCACTGTAAGGGATGGCACTGGGGTTGTGGGTGTGTGGTTTAAATAGTATTGTGTGATCTCACAGGGTGAAAAAGTCAGATTTTAGATTTTAGTATATAGTAGTACATGAAGCAATATGGAGGATTTTAGGCATTGTCCAAGTCCTCCTTCTTCTTCACCTTCTTCTTCATGGTTTGTGTGGTTTTCTCTAATTGGTTGGTAAATTCCCCATTGTGGACTTCAAGTGGTTAGTTATTGGGTTTAAAGTAAAAATAATTGAGGTGGCATTTCATAATTGGACGGATTGTCCTTGAAAATGCCTTGTAGAGATAAGAGGTACTCCATTTCACCTCATTTCTCTAACTTGCACTGGGTTTTCTTACCTCACTCTGGGGGACACAATCACAGCCAGGAGGAGCCAGATCCCACCCTGACTCTGAGCTCGGCCCTTCCCCAAAACCCACACAGCTCTCAGGTGCCGCTTCAAATCCATCCTAGAACTCCCACCTGAGATTGGTGGATGCCCATCCAAGACCAGCCTCTGGAAACTCAGTTTTAGAGACACAACCCAGCATGGACCTGTCTAAATTTGCTGATCCTGGGATGAGTTGGAGGCTCTTTGATGGGTGTCTCAAGGATTAGGGAGCATCTGCACTTTTGGGAGGGTTTATTTCTGACCCTGTGCTTAAGGCTCAGCATATTTCCTGCTTTTTTAAAATAGCAGTTATTCTCCAGCTTGTCCATGGAGCTCAGAGGATGAGCAATAATAAACACACGCTCACCCTTCACTCCATAAATATCAGCTCCTTCCCAACCCCTGGCTTGGAGGTGGACCTCAAAAAGAGCAGGTAACGCTGCTCTGCTGCCATCTGTACCACATCCACCACGTGCCAAACCTTGCAGCAGCACAAGAGGGTATTTTATTAGCTGATAAGCTGGCCTGCTATTCACCGAGGAAGAAGATTATCAAACAAATTACACTGAGAACCAATAATAGGGGAAAGGTTAATGATTTCTGTAAGCCACCGAATTCACCCGCCCCTGTAGTTTACTAAGAAAATTAGGGTTTCTTCATGCTGAGCTTATGGGAACACTTCACCCATATTTCAACCCTTCTTTCCTCCGAGATCCTTGACATCACTGCTTTCTTGCTGGAGAATTTACATTAAGGACAATTATAAAACAAAAATATACCACCATTCGGGAAAATATACAACTCCTTATCAGGGGGATGTGGATGTTCTTCTTGCCAGTCCACAGACATGGAGATTAAATTTCAGAGAGAGATTTATTTTGTGCTATTGTCCTGTTATTCACCAGAGGATTGTGCAATGCAAGTAATCTGATCAGAATAATGCATAGGGACATATTTCAGAAAACCAATAATTGTGGTAACGTCGAGCTCTGCTAGGTGCCAAAATAAAGTCCAAAATCACTCTCCCTCTTTTCCACAATTCCTTAATCATGGCATCATAATGTGCTGCTCTGTTGTCCATTAAAGCCACAAGCTTGAAGTAATCAATGCTGGACATTTGGAGATTTATTGTAATTTTAGATCTACAGCACTTTTGCTGGCTGAAAAGCAAAATTATAGTTTATAGGTGTGCCATATCTTACATTTTACAGCTTTTACTTCTTTAAGCCGGCTTGGTGTGGGTTTTTCTTCTTGGCTTGAGGTTTTTTTTGTTTTTTTTCCCTTTCCACCTGAGTGCTGCAGGCTTTTTTATGATGTTAGGAAGCAGTTAAGGCAAACAACAGAAAAAATTACTAAAACTGACTGTATTTAAATTCTGTTTACTTCCTTAACCTTTTGACTTACCTATACAAAAAGTAATCTTTCATAAACAAGTCCCAAACAAAATCATTGCCTATTTTACTTTCCTTAAACCCTTGTGGAATAGGCGGAAATTGTAACAAGATCCTCGTGACCGTTTTTTATTCCGCTCATATTTGCAATGATTTTATAACTGATGCTTGCTTTGCCTCTCCACATTATCACAATCAGTGCATCCTGGGATTAAAAACCATTTAGGGCCCAACTCTTAAAGAAACTCCCCACACAGCAGTATAATGAACACTGTTCCTTTTTATTGTTGCTGGCTTTATTGATATGCCAAAGGCGCCTCCAAGCTCAGTTCTCCCTCTAAAAACAAAGGACTGACCCATTTCCCCTCATGGCTCTGGTACAGAGACGGCACAAAAGCTTTGGGGCAGGTAACCCTGAGACCCTACACGGCCAGAGTGGGGCTGGGTCAAATGTTTCACGGAGTTCAAGGCAAATGTTCACCAGTTTTCTTTCATTTTTAAGAATGTGTCAGCACAAACGATCAGGAAATCATAAAAGACTTGGGTTGGAGGGGACCTTTAAAGGTCATCCAGCCCAACCCCTCTGTGATGAGCAGGGACATCTTCCACCAGCCCGGGTTGCTTGGGTTGTTTGAATGAATTCATCATTCCCTAATCAGCTGTTTTGAGGGGTAGAGGGGCAAGGCAATTAACCACCATCCTCAGGAATCCATCCAGATCCTGATTCCAGCGAAGCCGCTGGCATCCCCCTGCTCCTGCTCCATCCCTGATGCTGCAGATGAAATCCCTCAACTCGCCACCAGGAAACCATCCAAGTTCAGGGCATTACTTCACTGTGTTCTCAACTTCAAGTTTACAGAAGATTACAAATTTACAGAATTGCAAGGTTACAAAAAACTGCTGAAGGATATTCTGGATAATAATGGGTTCAGCAGGTGCTTGCCCAGAATGAGCTTCATCCTGTCGTGGATGTTCATGTGACCTGGAGACCAAACTGGGGCTCACATGAGCGGATCCTCTGGAACTCATTTCCATGGCCATGCCAAGACCTGCTCCTCTTGGAGCACGGCAAAAAATAATCCAATATTTTAGTTGATATTGTTTTATTTTAGTTATTTTTGTGTAAGCGTGCAGCCCCTCACTTCTTACAGCACCTTTCAGCCAAGTGCAGCTCAAACCCATACGAATGAGGATTCTTTAACCACTGCTGAAATATTAGAATTCCTGTGAAATACAGCACTGCTGGCACAGAAAATAAATATGTGAGTCCCTGTTAGGAAACAGAGTGCAGAAAATAAGTTTGATTAATGTATTTTAGACAGGTGAATCACGGCTTAGCCCCGCTGAAATGTGACCAGACACTTTGAAACTCTCGCTGGATCCTGTCTGAGAGCACGAGTGGTGATGTTTTACATTTCCTGGGAAAGGCAGGCACCCCAACAGCAAAGTTGCTGGGAAATCTGTTACCCAGTGACCAAGAAATGACATTCCCTGCAGAAAATCCTGTTTCTGTGGAAGGCTCCACCTCCACAACCCCCCCTGGCACAGTGCCAGTCAGTTTTCACGGAAGGAAAAGGTCCCAGCTCAAGTGACAGATCTCCCAAGCCAACAGGAACAGAATGAGAAATTCTGTAATTGGAGAACTCAGAAAGAAAAATTCCAAAGTAATTGCCTGTGCAAGCACTGAAATGGGAATGTTGTGTTTCACAAGACAAGGATATCACAAGATCCCAGAACCCCTGAGGTTGGAAGAGACTTCCAGGATCACTGAGCCCACCCTGTCACCCAGCCCAGAGCACTGAGTGCAGTCATTACCTGGACACCTCCAGGGATGGGGATTCCAAACCTCCCTGGGCAGCCCATTCTGACTCCTGCCCACCCTTTCCATGAAGGAATTCTTCCTGATGTCCAGCTGGTGCTGTTTGGAGCCGTTTCCTTTTGTCCTGCTCCTTGTTCCCTGGCAGAGGAGGCTGATCCCCACCTTCCCACAGCCCACTGGAATCGATCTGGCTAAAAAACCACTTGTCACAGAAGGGATGCAAAAGCCTCTGAGAGCAAAGCCACGAGGTCTTTTGTATTCCCAGGGCGACCCACAGGCTCTGCTCTCCCACTCCTGCAGGGAGGGGGAATGTGGCCATTGATTTCAATGAGCGCGGGATCAAGACCGTAATGCTCGCAGCAGCCATACACATCAGCGTAAACCTATTTGTAACAGAACCTAAGGGCACATTTCATGCATGGCTGGGAGGGAAACCCACTCACAATGGAGGGCAGGAGCGCTCATGGAGAATTTATACTACAAAAGGAAAAAGGAAAAACTTTCCTCTATGCCTCTATGTGAATTCATCAATTTAACTTACACTTAAATGGAAAATCGCTATACAGAGACCATAAAAACGTATTATGTTACCAATTGAATGGTTTACACTGCTGGCAAGCTCAGGGAAAACGCACCTTTTCACTATCCCCGGCCTGAGTGAGGCACATTATGAAGGATCCCATATATATCCTTAACTTTTGTACGTGGCAATTCTCCTCGCATGTGCTCTCCTTACCCTAAATCAAGTAGAGTGATGAGAAGAAGGATGAGCACGGGTAGAGAAAGGAAGGAGATGTAAAGAAAGAGAAAAGTGGAGGAGGAAAATAAAGAGAAAATAAAGTTAGGGATGGGGAAGAGACAGAAATGGAAAATAGAGCAAGAAAAGGGCAAGGTGTTCCTCAGGAGTCCAGGGTAACAAATGCATCTCAATAAAGGCAGGTTGCTCTAAAAGGAAAACAATTCACACATCTCACCCTCCTCACGTATATTCTAGTTCCAGGAGGCAGGAGGGCAGGAGGAGACCAGAAAACAGGGAAAAGAAGGCATGGTGCTGGGCAGTGCCTTGGCTTAGCCAGCTGTTTTCTGCAGTAAATCCCTTTCTCAGTGCTAAAGAGAGTATTTTATGCCCATCTCCATTTTCTGACTGCCACAAACAGATGACGGTGCTGGGGGGCTCCTCTGGGCCAGAGCTCAGGAAATGCTGTGAGAAGGAACTTTCCAAAGTCCTCTTGTCCTGCTGCTTCCCCACACATCTGCAGGGAGGCAGAGGAGGAGCTGTCACAGCATGGCCATGGACCTTCAGGGGTCAGTGCATGGGGGTCAGCTGTGGCTGGAGCAGCACACAGCAGATCCAACAGACTAAAACCAAATTTTCCACTCCCAGGGCTGCAGATATAAATGGATATAAAGCATTTCTGGGTGGGCAGGCCCTGGCACAGGGTGCCCAGAGCAGCTGTGGCTGCCCCTGGATCCCTGGCAGTGCCCAAGGCCAGGCTGGAGCAGCCTGGGACAGTGGGAGGTGGCACTGGACGAGCTTTAATTTCCCTTTCCACCCAAACCCCCCAAAGATTCTCTGGTTTTATGCATGGACATACCTCTATGCAGGAGGGTGTGAAAATGGAAGTTTCTCAAACTACTTTGTCATTATTTTTATCAGCCAGGGTGCCACATCCCAAAGTTCAGCAGTGGAGACAGGGATGTGCAGCATGGGAACAAGCCCCGATCCACTCCTCTGCCACCCCCTGCTCAGTGGGATCTGGCACAAACAGCACTCCTTGGATGTTTCACTAACTCAGATTCCTGCTAAACCCCCCCAGAATTAAAGTGCTGGTGGCACAAGGTGTCCCAACTAGACCCCACACTCAGGCAGTGCAAGCCTTGGCACGAAGGACATTTCCCCATCCCTGTCCCCTTGCTCACCGGGCAGGGGTCTGACCTCTCCAAAGTGTCAAATTTCAGTCCCCTCTAAGATTTTTTAACAGCTCAGAAGTGCAAAGGGAGCAATGAAACTCTCACCTCTTAATGCTGAGCTCCCCAATGGGGCTGCTGATCAGGGCACGGGGTCCTTAGGAGGTTCTCTCCATCGTGGTCCCCCTCCCTCCTCTTCCTCCCTCATTCCCATGTAAATATCCACTAATGCAAAGAGCAAACATTCCACCCAACCTAAGCACAAGGAAAAAAAAAAATTAGGCATAGGAGATTTAAAAAGTGTTGTTGTTTTTGTTCTAAATCCTTTGTGCAAAGTCTGATTGGTCTTCACTCATGAACAACTCAAAAATTACTTTACTTTTTATTTCTCTCCTCGCTGCCTTCCCCCATAGAGTAGTTTGGTGAGTATTGAACAGCTCTGTCACAGGGATTACTGATGTTAATCAGGACCACACAGCCACATTACACAGAAGTTTTTTTTGCAGGGACTATCCTAAGGAATATAAATTAACAGTGGAGATTGTTCTGGACTGCTGACTGCAGCGTTGGTTACTTTGTGTTAAGAAAACTGCACAGTGCAAATCCCAGGAGCTCCGAGAATGATGACAGGAATGATCAAAGGAAGGCTGGAAATCTATTTATTAATGAAATATAAAGAGATTGGTAGACAACAATTATACCTTAGAAGGAAGCCCATAAGAGGAGATGTGATGCAGTATAAAAAATACTGATCAGCACAGATGAGGCAGATCAAGAGCTTCAGACTCAAAGCACACAATCAATTAAACGCTGGCAAATTCAAAGCAGATGAAAAGAAATTTTGTGTTGCCCAACCTGAAACTCAGACAAATGAACGTTGCTGGGATGTGCACAGCAGCAACACTCCAGATATTTATGTACCATAAAGGAGCAGGATCCTTGCAAAGTCTGGAAGGGGCATTGCACAGCAAAGCCCATAGACAACACCGTAACCAGAATAAGGTTTAAAGGGAAGATAATTCCCCAAATCCAGTGGTTTTTATGGCAGTGGTGGGCAGGGGAGGACAGGAGCAGGGTGAGGTGGGTGAGGTGAGGGGCAGCAGGGCTGGTGAAGCATCTCAGACACGTTTACTGTGCGGTCACAGCCACGCATTTTATGGAACTCTGGCTGTCCCACAACGACGTGCTGAAATCACTGGGAAAAAACCCCATTAATTGTGTTGGGAGCCCCTGCTCATAATTATGACCCACCTGATCTGCTTGACCCCAGAAGTGAAGCTGGAGGTAAAAGGAGGTGTTGGAAGCGGGTTCTGCTCAACTCCAGCTGCCTGAAGAAGAGCCACATAAAAACGCCGTTAAAATAAACTTTGGTAGACAGAGACCTGGTGTAAACCAAGTGTAAACTCTGAGTGGATTTTTACTACAGACCCATAAACCTCGGAAAATAAAAGTTTGTGGAGGGAACCGAGAGAGGCATCGATCACGGGGACACCGGGTGCTCCCGGGGTCTGCAGGCACCGGCTCTCCCCCGCAAATCTTGCCCCCTTCTCCAGAGCCGTGCCTGGAAATGGCATTCCTGAAACTTCCTTACAGCCTCCTCTATCACAGGATTATTTCAGTGCTGGCACCCTTCCAGTCCCAGGCCACAGCCAGCGAGGCAATTCCATTCCTCCACTTCTTTTTTTCCCCCCTCAGGAAAACCTTCACGGGAAAGGCGCAGCTTTTTTGTTGGTTGTAGCACATCAGGAGCCCAAAATTGCTCCTAATTGTAACATTTGTAATTACCTCTGGCTTTTAATTTTTATAATGACTCTTCATGGTTCTGTTGACCAGAGGGAAAATTTTAATTCCCAAATGTGCCCGGCTGTCAAAATTGCCATTACGCTTCAGGTAAGAAAAAAAAAAAAAAAAGGCTTTTAAGAAGTCATAAAGTTTACTTATTGAAAATTAGAAATGAATATTTATTGTCAGGTTTCCATCGGAGATTGAAACCTTTTATTTAACACCGGCTGGAAGTGTAAATTATTCAAATGTTTACATATGAATGCTGCTGGACTCTAATGATTCCATTTTCTGCGGTGTGGTGGCGGTAAGATAATGAAAAGCTTCATCAGAGGGTTGAGCAAACATCCAGCTGCAACTCTTCATGGCAATGGAAAAGGTTCCATCCAGGCAGCCCTGTGCTCCTGCAGAAATCCTTGCAGCCTTCCAGCACCTGAAAGGAGCCACAAGGAAGGTGGACAGGAATTTTACAAGGGCCTGGAGTGCCAGGAAAATGGGGAATGGCTTCCCTGTGCCAGAGGGCAGGGTTAGGTGGGATTTTGGGGAAGGAATTCCTCCCCCTGAGGGTGGGGAGGCCCTGGCACGGTTTGGCCAGGAAAAGGGTGATGCAAGGCAAGGAGAAGACTTTGAGTTTGGTCCTTTGAAAGGCTTTTTAAGGACATGAAGGTGTGGAATGGAGAAAGCAGTGGAGTTCGGAACTTTTCGGCGCCGAAGGTTTTGAATTTTTTTACATAATTTTATTTGAGGAGCGACAGAGGAGGTGATTTTATCACCGCCCTTATCACCAGGCAAACTCAGTCTTGAGAAACCCCCACTGAGAACCACCCCTGCACCAGGCAGCAGAGCAGGATCCAAAGGCAACACCAAATCCCTCCTCCAGCTGCCTGTCCCATCCCCACCCCGAGGCCCTGGGGAATAGAGAGGATGAGCTGGGCTGGTGTGGGACACAAGTAATATTTTTTTTCCTTAACTGAGGTTTTTCTGAACTTCAGCCATGGCATTAGGTGGTTAATTCTTCCCCCTCTCCAGGGTTTTCATGGGAAATCCTGTTCATGCACCCAGAGCCTACTGTACAGGTGACGGCGAGTTTCTCGTATTTAAAGAGAAAAAACAAAAAAAACACACGGGCTCGAGGAGAAAAATGTTTTTTAACCAGTTAGGACAATTTTTTTCTACCTCATAAAGAACCAAAAGGAGGCAAAAGCCCAATTTTCCCACCACTGCAGCCTCAGCTCCAGCCCTCACCTGTGTCACTCCTGTTAGGCACAGTCCAGAGCTCTGCAGCTGCCCCTGTATTTTCTGCCAGTATAATTTTTTTAAATACACAAATATTACACTCCAGGGCATGTTTTGCTGGGCCAACAATACATGCCTCACTTTTATTGTGAGGCACAAGCCCTTCAGTTTCATGTCTTCTGACCTCCCAAGAAATGTATTAATGACCCTATAAAGCTCTCTCTGGCACGTATTCATATTAATACAATATACTCCTTTGTTTTTTTATATTACATAATAAAA
>VXBN01016135.1:246259-251259 GCA_013397395.1 Sinosuthora webbiana
AGAAAAAGACAGTTGTTTCAATATCCTTCCACCACAGAGCATAGTTCGGTGGGAAAATAAACCGAAAACAGTGATCTGAAGAGGGGTAGCTTGACATTAAGCCCGATTTTAGGCTTGGTTCTATTCCTCCTTGTTTCCCTTGCTTTCAGTTGTGACTCTGCTCAATCCAAAACCCAGCTGCTGCTTTTGGATGCCTCCTGCCCGCTGAAGGAACCAGCTCCTTCATCCAGGGACGGGCCAGGGGAGCAGTTTTAGGTAAGAACTTCCCCTCCCTCCACTCGGGTCTCACTCCCAGGCACCACATTCCACCAGTTGGGGAACGGCTCTGAAGGGCTGGGGTGGAGCAAAGGGAATGAGAACACGATTTGTGCCCTAAAAAAAACGAGCAAATTACAAAAATAATTGTGGGAGTAACCTCTGCCACCGCTTCCTCGAGTTATTTTTTTTATTCCCAGTGCAATTGAAATGAATTTACTGAAAGCTTAGTTCAATGCTTGGGCCACTCCTTGACCCTGAGAGCACACTGGGGGTAAGTTTGGCTCGTTTTGCTTGACCACAGGTTTTGTACCCACACACACACAGAGCTCTGCATCCACAGACATCCTCCAGTGCTCCAATCCTGATTTTTGACAGAGTGACTGAGTGAAAAACCCTGCAAAAAACTCATCTCCAGCATTGCCATGCCATTTTCTGTCCCTCATTAGCACAGTGGACACAAACATCTCCCACCCCTCGCTGGTGGCACTGCTCAGCTCCGAGCAAATCCAGCCATGATTTGCATCCAACTGATACAAACAGGGAAAGTTTTAACTAATCTTTCAATTAATCTAAATTCCTGATAAAAAAAACCAAATTGCACACTCGAAGTGAGCACGGCAAAAGGCTATGCCAGACTTTTGAAGCAGATCCCAGTGCTCCAAAAACCACAGAAACAACCAGAATAATGAGTTTTTCCACCGTTTAAAAGACAAATCAACCCCAGTTTGGACTTCAGTGTCCTCGGGACTGCCACAACATGGGAAAGAAGGGCAGATCTGGCCTTGCTCCTACTTAACTCTGAGAATTTTTCCTTCTACTTCGAAAGGAAAAGCATCGCAGTTCATAAAGCGTGGCCTTTTTGTTAACACAGAACTACTTTTTTTTCCTTCTAACACTTCCAAAGAAACACATCAGAAGTTAATTGAAGCGATTTAGCCAACAGCTCCTTCGAAAGGAAGTCTCCAAGCTGAACTCCAAATTTTGATAAAGTGGAGGAAGTGTCACCCACAAAATAATAGAAAACACTCCACAAACCTCGAGACCTCTAAGAGAGCATTTCCCAGCATTTTTAAACTTCCTAGCAGCATCTCAGCTTTTGTTTATCTTTGATATTTAAGGCAAAATAGATGGGAATATTCATAATTAATAATGAGTAAACCAAGAGTTTAGTCTTTTTATTAATTTTTAAATTTAGAAAATTATTAAAAAACATGAAGCTGAAGTTATTTGGCAGGCGACTTGCAATGCACATAAATAAATCTCTTTCAGCAAGCCCCCAAGGGTTTTAGGCAAAACTTCGCGAATGCCAAAGAGGAAATCTAAAAACAATTTCTGGCTTGGTAGTTGAGCCAAAAAAATGGACATCAGGTCCAAAATACAGTATGAAATATTAGTTTTTGTGCTCAAGAATGAAGTGAGGGATGTTTTCAGCTCAGGACTGTCTATGGAGCTTTCCAGTGAACCAGAGTAACAAAGAATTTAATCATTAACCATTTAACCATCAGCAGGAGCCTCGCTTTAGGGATTTCTTTGGAGGGAATCATGGACAACAAGGGGCACTGGGTTTGGGGTTTTTTATGTTCTGGTTAGAGAAACATTTTGTCAGAACTTTCCCAGCCATTTTTCATTCAGGTCAACACGCAGGAAGGCATCAGTGGTCTAGAGAGGATTCAGCAGTAGCCTGGGTTGTGTTGACTTCTCCACAGAGGATATCCAGCTCCTTCCACTGGGATCCCAGTGACATCTTTCAATTCCTTCTCCAGCATGAACGAGTCAAATTCCAGGGCAAGCTGAGAGAGCAGCCAGAAAACAGCTCTGTGCTGAATATCCCTCAGAGCATTTGGAAATGGGGGCAGGTCTGGCCACCATCAGGCTTTAGAAATCCAAATCTGAACCACCTGAGCTGTGGAATTTGTCCCTGCCCGTGGCAGGGGGTGGAACTGGGTGAGGTTTAAGGTGCCAACCCAGCCCAGTCTGTGTTCTGTACTCTGTGGTTCTTGATGTTCCAAAGTCACCAGGGTGGAGTTGGGGGAACTCCTGTCGTGGCTGATCTGCTCTTCTTTTACCTCACCCAGGGCACACATGGAGGACACGCACAAAATGTCCCCCAGGCTCCTCAGTTTACAAACTTATCAACATTTTGCAAACTTTGCATGTAGGGTTCTAACCTGCTTGTTCCACCTTTGTGGGCTTTACAGCAAATGTGGCACCGAAGGTTGTTAGAAAACCCACGTGACAGAAAGTTCTCCAAACAAGGTTGTGTTTTTTAAGATCTGCATTGATCATGGAAAATGTTGTCAAGCCCTGGAATGACTTCCCAAGGAAGTGGTGGAGTCACCATTACTGGAGGTGCTCAGAATGTGTGTAGATGTGGCACGTGAGGACAGAATTTAGTGGTGACCATGGTGGTGGTGCTGGCTGATGGTTGGATTTGAGGATCACCAAACTCTTGTCCAACCTCAATGATTCTACAACCACCATTTTTAGTGAAGATTTTTGCTAAAAAACTTTTTTTGCTGCTCTGTCTCAGTTGATGGCCACCTTTAGTTACAAATAAAGCAGAATTGGATCTCCTTTGGTGCTGCCCACTTGAATTTCCCCTCTGCTCCCACCTGTGCCCTTCTCTCCAGCCCAGTTATCCCAGCATGGGCACACAGGGGAGGGAGGTGGGAAGCAGAAAGAATACGAGGCAGGGCATAGCCAGAGTTCTAAGAATCATCTTCTACATAATTTTTACAGGTATCTGATCCAAAAAGCATCCACTGAGTGAGCACAAAACCATCAAACACCTTATGGGAAGTCTGCACTTGTGCTGCCATTTCCCCTGATGCAGACGAGCAGAGGTTTCCTGCACACAGATATGAAAACTGATACATTTTACAGAGCCTCAACTCCCCTCATTCTCCTTGCACCATAAACTGTTGTTATGGAGGGACAGACTTGCAGGACTCTCACAAAGACTTCAGCTGCCGGTGAGTCTTGGCTGCCTGCAGCATCTGTCCCTGCGAGAAAATTTGCATCTTCAACTAAAACATCAGCAGAACTGACAGATTCTCGTTTAAATAAGGTTTGTTCCAGATCTGAGATTTCTAACTATTGTTATCGACAATACAAATGAGGGTTTATGGAAGGAGGAGATATAAATTCCTTCCTTCCCCTGATTAAAAACATGGTATGGCTCACTGCAAATCAGAGAGTTGTGATTTTGAAACTCCTGTAGACACCAGCTCCCAGCACGCTGCTCTTTTATGCATCACGTCACTTCCAGGCTGCCTTTGGCTGAAAATGAATATAAAAAAAAATCAAATATGCCACCTAAAAATTCCACTGGAAATATTCCTTCATCTGAGCTGGTTTACGCCGGGGAAAAACTTGGTGTAATTTTGAAAAGGGTTCACTTTTGTATTGCCCAGCTTGGATTAAAAATCCTCAGAGGGGTTTCTCTGGTGACAATGTAAAGTTAAAAACATTTCCTGAGCGTCTAAACCAGGAACCTCCCAGCCTTGCTCTCATCTTCCTCTCTATGGGGTTAATCCCAAAGTTTAATCAGTGATCCCGATTTGTTCAGTTTGCTGGGATTGGTCATTTCTGACAGGAACCTTGTGGGAGGGTCCAGGAGACACAAATGAGCCCAGTGACACCCACATGAGACATTCCCTGCCAGGAAAATTGTCTGATGAGAAAAAGGAGCCACTAATGTTTTGTGGTTTTTTTGTTAATGAACAAAATTCAATCATTTATTGAAGCTGTTATGAGAAGTCTATTTGTAGAATCATAGAGAATCACAGGATTCTCTATTGGTTGGAAGGACCTTAAAGCTCATTTTGTTCCAACCCCTTCCAATGGACCAGGTGTCTCAATTCCCCATCCAGAACTTCCAGGGATGGGGCAGCCACAACTTCCCCGGGCAACATAATTTACTCAAAGTGCTAAAAGCACTGAGTATCTTACACTGACCTACGGAAAATCTTGTCTCCATGAGATCTCTACTACTGAAAAACTAGTGAAGACTTATAATGTCACTTCTTATTCTTCTTGTCACAAATATTTGGGTGGCAAAAGGCATTTATATATACAAATAAATATATATTTATTAAATAAATTAAATTTATTTATTTATTTAAATAAATAAATAAATAAATTTATTTATGTATTTCTTCTCTCTATGGACAGAAGTTCAAAAATTCGCTTGTGATGCAACTGGGTACAGCCGGTGCTGAAGACTCCTGACCAAAATTATCTGCTGCTCTCTTATTTAAGAAACGTGCCCTTCCTTCCATGAAGTCTCTCCCAAGTTTTTTTAAAAAATTAAAAATTCTTGTTTTAATCTTTTTTCCCTTTTGAAGAAAAAGAAAAACAAAACAACACAACCCAGGAAAAAAAATCAAAGCACAGAAAATTACTAGAAAACAACAGAAAACGTGAAAAAAAACCCAACAAAACAAAACAAAAAAAACCAACCACCCAAGCAAGAGCTATCCCTGTCAGGAGGTTTTCCATAAATCCGAACTTCTCATCATCTGAAGATTTACTTCTTTAGCAGCAGATGGTGTGACCCTCGTGCAATTAGTTAGCTCTGCTCTTAGAGAGATAGCGCTCTTCAAACCCCAGTGTTGTTGCTGACAGAAACATTTTTAAAGCACTATGCAAACAAGACTACTTCCTTTAATTGCAGCATGCAAATAGGATGAAGAAGGATGGAAGGAGGTGAATATTAAGCACTCAGCCCTCAACAGCTCTGA
>VXBN01016135.1:256259-277492 GCA_013397395.1 Sinosuthora webbiana
CAAATGAGTTTGTAAAAAAAAAGTGCCAGGGGGACAAGATGCAGCAGAGACCATAGAAACAGCCTCGTCACGTGACGCAGCAAATGGGAACCAGGAATTTGCAGCAAATGGGAACCAGGAATTTACAGCAAATGGGAGCCAGAAATCCCCATTAAGAGCCCTACATTGTGTAGAATCAATGTAATCAGCCATCACTGCCTGAAAAAAAAAAAAAAAAATGAAAAAAAAAAAAAAAGAAAGTATTTTACATATTGCTATCCAATTTCTAGAAATGATTTTGCTGTAAGAAAAAGGAGAGAGCCCGGAATAACAAAACGAGATGAAATGCTCAGAGCTCAATTGTTGCACATTTTTATCCACGTCTCTTAACGGGGCGAGAAATCCGGTGGAAATTATTCCGATTCAGACACGTGGCAGGAGAAATGGGATCTGCAAAATAATAACTGTAATAGCATTCAATATAAATACGATTTTAATGAAATAAAGGTTCCTGTCTTACTTGCCCACCTTCTTCTCAGGGTTTCCCATATTGATAATTATCAGCAGTCACCCCAGGTTCCCCTGCCCGGCCCGACACCCTGGGACAGCAAATCATTTTTAATGGGGAGCCAAAGAGGGAAACTGAGGGCCTGGCTGGATTAACTATTTTGCCCAAGGTCACAGGCAGGTCGATTTATGGGTAGGGACAGAAATTAAACTGGGGCTCCATCACTCGAGCAGCAGCAGATGTGTCACACAGCTGGAGCGCACCCCAAAACCCTGCCAGCATCCCTGCACCCCTCTGGGGCTGGGATTGAGGATTCCTCAGGAATTACAGACAGCAGGGAGAGCTGGTTTAGAGCCAAGCCCATGAACACACACACTCGCCTCACTCAAGGGCCATCCCACCCACTCCAGCTCCTACAAAGCCTTTTTCAGACCTGAGTGATTTTTAACTCACGCTCTCCTCTGGGCTGAAATACCTGGATTGGGGTTTGGCAGGTGCCAGGGGTGAGCTAAACCAGCATTTTAGCTCCAGCCTGACATATTCCAGAAAATCCCAGCTGAGAGATGGCAGAAACCTGAAATCACCTCTGAACAGCCAGCAGGCTTTATCCTTAAACCCAGCTCAACATCCTGCCTCACCCGAGCACTGGGCTGAGCCAACAACCTCAGCCTCCCACAGCCTGGCAAAGCTGGGCATTTGCCCTCTGATGGACACAGGTGGCTCAGGACCACCCTGCCTGCTGCCAGTGGCCAAAGAACAGATGATTTTTCCCCTCAAATCTTCCTCACATCACTGATTTCTTCCTTTATTGCACGGCTCAGCCGTGGAGCTGCTCCAGCAGGAGCAGAGCTGGGGGAAGGAGGCACAGCTCTGCCAGGAGATGGGTCCCTTGTCTGACCATCACCCACGCCAGGACTGACAATTCCCCTCTTTTTAGGGCACATTTTAGGAGGAAGCAGCAAGGTTTGCACAAATGGTGCTTATTGCTGTTGTTACAGCCTGGGTATTCTCTTATTCCCACCCAAAGCTACAGATTAACAAAATAATTCAGGCACTACTTATCAATTTCTGATAGTTTTGCACACGTGATATCTATTCCCCCTAAGTGAAGTATCTGGCTGCTCAAGTTTGTAAAAAAAATACTCACAAATATCAACAAAACAGTCTGCTAGCTGCTCCCTCACAGGAATTTTTTTACCTATTGACATTACCACTATTCTGTATGTTGGTTTGGTTTGGCTGTGTTGTTTTTTTGTTGTCGTTTTTTTTAAAGTGCAACGAATATACATTTACCTTTTCTTAGGTATAATTTTACCCGAAAACCTAATAAAAAAAGGCAGTAAAGAAACAAAGTTAGCTATTAGATAACAGTTCTTGCTGCCAAAAGCCATAATCTGACACAGATTGAGCCTGGTACAGTAGTCAATTAATGGCTCAGTGCTCATACAATAATGACCTACTAACCTGACGGTGTGTTGCTCTCACATTTTGCTGTCCCCTGGGATGCCACTGTCACTGTGTTATCTATTGCCTGCTTCCCTATCAAAGAAAATAAGCAGAGCTGAAATGTATGTACGCATCAAGCTCTGTAGTTCATTGCACACCAACCCCAGCAACTGGAGGAACAATAGATTTATAAGTTTATCCTACATTAAACCAAACATGCCTGACTGCACTGTAAATTACTAAATAATAAACCAGGTGGTGTAAGATCCTGACTTGGACAGAATATAAAAATCTATCAACCTGTAAAATACAATAACCATAAACGTGCTATGTGGCTGATGGCTCAGGTAAACCATCCACCTCCAGCAGCAGAGGTTTTGCCGGAGTAAATTGCAACAAAAGGTTTACTAAATTTAGGTCTGGAGCACTTCTTCATTTTAGGCAAGGGCCATCAATAGGAGGGACGTAATTGAGCTAAAACCGGTGGCAAATGCGTTTGTTTTGTTTACATTTCTTTGTCTCTAATGGAGCTATTTCATGGTAATGTGCTGTGTTTCCCAGCACATTGCCATGGGCATTTAGTCTGATCCTCTAAAGGGAAGATGAACTACTGCAGAAGGGCATCTTTCTTCAGGATTCCAACTTCACATTCAAATTAGCTTGAAGTAGCAGAGGAGGCGCAAAATGCAGAACGCTCAAAGGTCAGGGCACTCACATCCTTCGAATGGACTAAACCTCGACTTAAAAGAAACCCCCCAGCAGTTGTGTTAGTGCAATAAAATATTTTTGCACGCCATTAGTCCCGCCCCAAACGACATCCCGGATTTTTAATAAGTCCCACTTTTGCTCCCAAAATTAATCGCCACCAACTGCGGAAAACATCAGCTCAAGACGTTCAAAAAACGACCCAATAAATCGTAACTCCAAAATCCACAGAAATAATTAATTCCCTTTTTCGGAGCTTTTCAAGAAGCCAGGCAGGTTAAATTTATATGATTTACAAACAGTGTTTACATTCATAGAGAGACAACTAATTGCTGCACGGCTTGACATCATTACAGGGAAATGCTGGGGGATGCAGACAGTTTAATTAGGGGTGGCTTTAGGTTCACAACACGACTGGTACCACAGTGCTTTGCTAATGTGCTTCTATAGGATGATCATACACACCACGGCTTTTATTCTTCCTGTACTCTTTGTCTTTACTACAGAAAATAAAGTATTTTTCCCACACAGGCAAGCTGACACAGTGCATTATTTCCCCCTCGGTTTTATTCACTTGCCTTTGCAGAGCATAAAGAAATGTTTCTTAACCTAACAAAGTGCATATTCAATTGCAGATGCGTGTGCCTTGCTGATCCGTGAGCAAACACACACAAATCCTGGGCTCAGCCTCTCCCAAATTCCCCCACTGAGGGCAAACTCCCACTGAAATTCACGGGGACTCAGCACCCTGCCATCTTTTCCCAGGATTGAACCTCATGTGAACCCACACAAGGCAAGTGGGGTTTAAAGCTGTTCCCCCACCATATTTTTTTGTAGGAAAAAATGGGAAGTGACTTGCAGGGAGCACCTGAACTTCAGCAAGGAATGGGCCCAGTGTGCATCTGCCAAGGGGCAGATGAAGGGAGCTCTTACAACCCTGTTTTCATCACAGAATAGTTTTTCTCTTGGCAGGGTGAGGACAGACCCCTGAGCATCCTACTCATTTCTTTTTAAGCTAACCAGGCTGGAATATTATTGTCCTTTTTAATTAGGTACCTCCATCACTTATTTTCCACAGTGGTTTCTGTGTTGTTGGACAGGAGAACACAGCACTGCTGTCCTGCAATGTGAGGGTCCTTTACTGCTCCTCCCCCTGTCCAGATAGAGACCTCCAGAGAACTCATTTTCCTCTTCGAGTCTCAGAATGGATGTTCCAGTCCCAGTTTCAGTTCTAGTTCCTGTTCTAGTCTCAGCATCTGTTCATCCGTGTCTCCCTGTGCAGTGGAGCCTTTTCACTCACCACGAAATGAAACCCCTGGTGAGACATTTGAAAGGCCAGAACAATTTCAAAAAACTAGTTTGCGATACGGGAAAAAAAAAATTCACAATTAAAAATATTTTGAAATTTTTAAAATTAAAAAAATATTTATTTTCACAATTAAAAATGCAAAAGTAACTTAGACAAGAAGATTATGAGTGCCAATACAAGGGTGCAGGAGACAGGAATCACCAGCTGTTGTTTTCTCGGTACTTGGTCTAGGAAGCACACCACAGTTCCAACCAACATTGTTCCAAATCCATGGAGCATCTCCTGGTCCCATGTCAGGAGCTGAAGGTGTGGCAGAGAGAAGAGGTGGCCTTAATTCACCACAGTTTGATTTCATTTTGATTTATTCACCACAGGTTTTGATTTCACCAACAAAATCACCGGAAAAGTTACAGAACGAGACTGAAAACTTGGAATTTCCCTTTAGCTGCACGAATTTTAGTCTTGGACGTGTGGGAAAAGATGAGCACCGAGCTCTGTTTGCCAGTCACGGCGTCCACGGAAAGTTTTCCTACACTAGTTAGAAATTCAAGCAATTTTCTGGCGCTGCATTTTTGATACGGAACTCCGTGTTACAACAACTGGCACTGGCGAAGTTGTTACGGTCTATTTATCTGTACTTAATTATTTTTATGCACCCATCACTGTAGCATCTGGATCAAATGTAATAATGCATTAAATTAAACTGTCTAGAGTGGAAAACACAAACTGTTACCGTCCCCACAACGCCCCAGCCAGACCTACAGCAGCAGTGACAACAAAGACAAGATCTTGCAAAGAGCTGGAGCTCAGTGGCCAGAGAGGAGGACAAAGCTGAGTGTGAAACGCTTTGTTTTGCATAATGGAACCCCACAATGGCTTGGGTTGGAAGGGGCCTTAAAAATACCCATTTCACCCCCTGCCATGGCAGGGACACCTCCCACTGTCCCAGGCTGCTCCAAGCCCCAATGTCCAACCTGGCCTTGGGCACTGCCAGGGATCCAGGGGCAGCCACAGCTGCTCTGGGAATTCCATACCCACCCTCCCAGGGAACAATTCCTGCCCAAAATCCCATCTAAATCTCCCCTTTTGCAATTTGAAGCCATTCCCTGTGTCCTGTCCCTCCATCCCTTGTCCCCAGTCCCTCTCCAGCTCTCCTGGAGCCCCTTTAGGCCCTGCCAGTGGCTCTGAGCTCTCCCTGGAGCCTTCTCCTCTCCAGGTGAGCACCCCCAGGTGTCCCAGCCTGACTCCAGAGGGGATGCAGCCCTTGGAGCAGCTCCATGGACTCCTCTGGATTTGCTGCAGCAGCTCCAGATCCTGTGCTGAGGATCCCAGGATTGAGGGTGTCATGACAGGGGAACAGAGGGACAGAATCAGGCCCCAGATGAGGTGTCTGAGGTTGGAAGGAGCCGACCAGGCCCTTCATTTGGAGCAGCTCCCTCCACATCTGCATTTTCCCTTGGTCTGAGAAGCCTCAGAGATGCTGAATGAACGAGGAGATCCAGCCGAGACATTTAGAAAACCAGGACTATAAATATTTCCACCTCTCAGTAGACCTGGAGCGCTGGACAACCTAACAACGGTTCAAGGAGGTAAATTTTGCTCCCCTTTGTACACAACCCTATCGATTTCACATTCTGCACTTTAAGATAAAGTGCTGAGATCATTATGTGTCTTTTAATAGATTTTGACTCCGGAGACAAACACGTCGAGAGCTGTCATCACCAAAGATGCCTGCTGTCATCGTGCCATCTTCTTAACCCAACGTAAGGAAATTCATATTTAGTGAACGAGGAAATTACTTTGGGTATGTATCGTTCAAATCCTTAAGGATTATTGGCTAATTAGGAGCACAGTAATGTAAATTTGCCTTGTGTCAGGTTTTCAGGAACAGTAAAATAACATAATTAAGCAGTGAGCAAAGTAGATCATTTAAGCTACTCTTCACTGACAAATGTATATGATGTCTAAATATACCGTGGGCTTCTAAACCAGTAACTAATGAGAACTGACTGGGAAGTCTAAAACAATGGTTTAAAAGAGAAATCGAGTATGTTAATCCAGAGTAAATAGCTCCAACTCACACTTGGTGGCACTAAGGAGGAGGAGGGGGATGTTTTCAGCCTCTCTGGCTGCCTGCCCGTGTCCCTGGCTGGTGGCAGAGGTGCACTTTGAGCAGCAGAGGCAGCCCAGACCTTTTCCTGCTCTGTTTCACAGGAATCCAGTGAATCTGTGCAGCTGCAGCAAGAAAGAAAGAAAAAAAAAATCTCCTCATGGAAATTCAGCACAAACCCAAACAAGGTCTTTGCATATGCAATTGCATGCGTGGTTTGGGTTTTTATAACCTGCTGCTTCTTTTTTTTCCTGCTTTGGTTCAGCCTCTGTTTGCTGGGTGGTGACTCTGCGTGACACACACGACCGGAGCCTCGTGTGATCGGACACACGACCCCGGCTTTGCTCCTTGTTCCAGCAACCCTGGCTGAATCCAGGCCCCTGAGGGTCTCTGTTACATCAGGACAGTGGCACGACGTGGAGAGGGAAGTGACACGAGCTGGTGGCAGAGAGCAGCCACCTGCAGAGGATCCTCACGTCCCGAGCAGCTCCCAGCGCTCCCACGAACAGCAGAAAATTATTCACACAAAACCGCACGGCCAAATCCTCCTCAGCCCCTCCTTGGAAACGTTGATATTTTTGAAGTGCAGATGTTTCAGTTTAACATCTGGCCCTGGGCGCTGCAGCAGAGGATGGGTGGGTACCTCGTGCAGGAGTGGGAACGTTTTTAGCGCTCCACCAGAGGCACGTACTGAACTCTTGTTTCTGAGGTCCTGCAGCTGATCCAGCCCCGTGCCTGAACGAGCAGCTCCCCAAACCAGGCCCAGGCAGAGGATGTGCTCTGGAATCCCTCAGACAAGGACTGCTTTCTGCTCACTCTGCCCTGATTTATCTCTGCTGCTCCTGGGTGTGGCCGTGCTCCCAGCCAGGGCTGATGCCATCGCCACCATCCTCCACACTGGAGCCCTGGCACTCGCTCAGCATTTTGGATGGTGCCACCTGCCAGCCACCGTCAGGAGGTGAAGAGCTCATGGAAAAAACCCCCTTGGTGCTTCTCCTTGTGACAACAGCTCACAGGTGGAGGTTTGCACTCTAGAATTCCTGGTTTTCCCACTTTTCCCACTCACAGCTGCCTCACCGTTCACCCACCCGAATATTCCTGCCTCCTGCAAACGACTGGGATTGTCAGACCCAGTTCCATCCATGGCATGAAGCAACCATCTTCCCTAGTTTACAGTGAATGTTTTCACAGGTCCAGCACTGGGGATAGATTCAGGCTGCAGGAGGTTGCTGCTGTCAGAGCTGCAGCTCAGTGTGAGGCACAGCAGAGGTGGGAAGGAGGTGGCAAAGACACCCAAACACACCTGGAGTCCCCAACCCCGGAGGGATTTGGGGGGATGTGGCACTTGGGGACTTGCACAGGGGTGGCCCTGGCAGTGGTGTGGAATGTTTGGATTCTGAGATGGTCTGAGAGGGCTTTTCCAGCCTCAAGGATTTGTTGATTCCATGATTTTTTCCCGCTCAACCACCAGACGTGGAAATGCTTTAGAAGATGGGGCACTGCTGCAGCAGACACCAGGAGAAGTGCTGGCATTTCCTCTGATACACTTTGCCAACCACAGTGTCCAAACCCCAACACTCAAACACCCACGAAAAATCTAAACCCTAAAACACTGAACCTCTGCTAAGCTCGAAAAAAAACTCCTGCAATTAAAAGTGTTCAAACTCACCCCGACTGCAAACACAAATAATTTACTTTGGGTTTCCATGCCGGAGTTTGCAATTACATTGAATAAGTCATTTACAACTGTCTGCTAATCAAAGAGATAATATGTAGAGTAAGTGTTTCGCAGCAATTAAATCTTTTTTTTTCTCCCATTAAGTAAAAAAGGTTATTTTGCAGCCTCTTTGTGCTGAAATGTAACGGCACAAATATAGTGCTTTGTTATCAGTTTAAAAATTGAAACCTCTGTGCATCCTTTTTTTTTTTTTTTTTTTTTTTTCCTTTTGGATTCCAGTTAAGTAAAATTGCCTTTCATGAGAAATGCTTGCAAATTATCAAAGACTTCCTTTTAAACAAGCTCAGAGAGTAAGGAGCAAATGCCTTCCTTCCAAAGTAATTGGAATTTCTATCTAAATTATTCTTGGACAAATTAAAAGTGCCAAATATAAGTCAATTTTTATTGGGACGAATTCTATTATAGTTTGTAATAAAGGAAAACTAAAAAACATGCCGCAGCATCCTTGGAAAAGTGGCAAGTATTTTAGGAAGATCGAGAGCTCTCAGCCTCCTATGATGCTTATTAAAAACTACTTTCAATGAGGTGATTAGGGAGAAAATTGTCAAGTAAGCAGAGAAAAAAATTACTTCTAAGCCTAATCAGTGTATCACAGAATTAGTCCTTTCCTCCTTCAGAGATAACATCCAGCTGATGGGCTTGTCACCATGCATAAAGGCTAGTTTGATTTTATACAGGCTAGCTTTTAAATATTAATTTTCATAAAAAGGAAAATAATTTCGCAGCTGAAACCTCTCCCCCCCCACCACCTCCTCTCCTTCCTGGATCCTCATTCCAGCACAGAAAAGGGCAGTTGTCACCCCAAAATGAAGTCATTTTTAGCCCTCTGTGTCTAATCGTGGCGAGAGCCAGTAAAATAAATCAGCGAGGAGTAAAAGTAAAATTCGCAATAACCTGATACTACTGCCTCATCCTCCCACATCTCAGGACATAAAACTTACTGTCAGAAGAACTCACAGCACAAGAATTAATCAAGGAACTCTTAAAATACTCCAAGCACCTTCCTTCTGATGACTAATTTGCCTTTCCCATTGCAAACTACTAATTTTTTATCTCAATCGATATGTACAAATATACCTTCCCATCAATCACCCGGGGCAAGGCCAAACTCCCACTATTTATGTAAGACTGACTGCAAGATGAAACAAAAATTGACTACAGCAAAACCTGGGCTGCTGTGACAGCCCCAGAGGGAGGGAAGGGGAAGGGGAAGGAGGGATGGGAGCAGGTGGAATGAGCACCTTGGGAAGGAACAAAAAACTCATGGGAGAGAAAAAAAAAATCTTCACCAGGCAAGGCAAATGTGCAGGGAAAATCAGGGGATGGCAGAGCAATGGGAAGAACCCCAAAAAAATCTCTTAGAAATGCCCAGAGGAAGAAGTTCAGAATGAGCAGGGAAAAGGGAACAATGGAAAAAATGGCTGAGGTGTGAGAAAAGTGCCCAGAACTGCTCTGTGGAGAGAGGAGAGGCCAGGAGAAATATAGAAATAATTCAGATTGAATCGGAGTGACCCCAGCAGAACCCAGAAGGATTCGGGGATGCATCAGTCAGGGAGATTTTCTCAGTCAGGGAGGATTGAGGAGGAAATCCACGGAAGCACTTGGAGATGGGAACAGCCACACGAGGAGCGTGCAGGTAAGGACAGGTCCATCCTGAACATCTGCACACAGCTGCCAGACACTTCCTGACTCCATGGGAAAATCCATGGAGCTCTAGACAAGCCCAAAACTCAGACCTGCCCAGACCTGCCTCAGGGATGAGCACAGCACTCCCCCAAACCTCAAACCTTGGATTACAAACTGCCTGGGAGCACTGCTGCTGCACACACACACATAAACCACAACTGCTCAATGGGGCTGTGCCACTTCAGGGATGGAGAAACTCAACTCCAGTGTGAATTCTAAGGCTGGTTCGTGCTGAAGAGCTGCAGAGGAGAACAGTGGGAAGAGGCAGAAGTGGCCGCTGTGTCTCTGCTGTCTTGACACAGTGTTTTCACTGGAAAAATAAAGATAGGAAAAAGGTAAAAGGATTTAAAGGGGTTTCTAAGAAAGATGGGGACACTTTTTGTAGGTCCTGCAGTGACAAGACAAGGGAAAATGGTTTAAGCTAATAGAGGGGAGGTTCAGACTAGATGAAAAGATTTTATGAAAAGAATGGTAAAACACTGGCACAGCAGCTGTGGCTGCCCCTGGATCCCTGGCAGTGCCCAAGGCCAGGCTGGACATTGGGGCTTGGAGCAGCCTGGGACAGTGGGAGGTGTCCCTGCCATGGCAGGGGTGGCACTGGAGGGGATTTAAGATCCCTTCCAACCCAAACCATTGAATGAATCCTCCCAGAAGCTCCAGGTCTGCATCCTTCCACTTCCCACCCAGGAAATTCCCTCTGCTTGGGCTGAGCTTTCCCTGGAGCTCTGCCACCTCTTCCTTACAGGAAATAGGATCACAGCAGCCTCGGAGCCCAATATCCCAAATCAAGTGAGCAGAGAAAGGGCTCAGAGCAGAAAACAGCTGCACAAGGCAGTGGAAACACAACATGTGAATTCCCAAACAGTGACTTGGAGCAGAAGGATGCTGAAGGTCGGATCTGGTATCTTCCATGACCAGAATACATATTTTAGTGAGAAAAATGACTTCATCACCCATCTAAAGGCACGTGGGGCAAAAACTCCTTCCCTGGCCATTCCAAACCACACACACTGGGGCTGTTCAGAGCAGGGGTAGGAGAGGACAGACAACAGCCCAGGATAAAAGGATAAAGGTGGGAGGGATCTCCTGGAGCTTTGGATGGGCTCAGTTTGGGAGACAAAGTCTGGCTGATGGACTTCAGCAGGACTGCACCTGTGAGAAAGTCACATTATTAAGGTTATAGATGTGCCTAATTACCTCGATGAAATATGGACCAATTTGTTAATTTAAGTGAGCAAAGTAGTAAATCACGTTAAACACGCTGGTGCTGCCTCTGACAAAACTGGATTTTGCACGGAATGAAAGATTTCAGCTCAGAGCTGAGGGCTCTCCCCAGTCAGGGGCACCTGCACACATCTTCCTCCCCTACAAAAAGCATAATGGAAAAGGTATTTTAAAAATAATCTTTACAAATACCTCAAAAATACATTTAATAATAAACATTACCCTCTGTGAGACAAACAAGATATATACACACACATATATTTACGCACATTTTAAAACTAGAAAACACATTTCTCTAATCCTTGTGATGCTAATTCAGTTCATTAAACCCTGACTAAGAGTTTTAAACCGAAGACAAGATTTTAGGTATAATTAAAACAAAACAATAACACAAAAAACCAAACCCACAGAAGCAGGAAAACCCTCCCCACTGCATTTCTTTTCCTCTCTGTCACAAAAAGGCCCCAGAGACTCTAAATTTGACTCTTGGTACCACTAGTCAGATCGTTTTTTATTAATTAAGACAAGGAACTTATTGGAATTTACCTTGAAAGACCACACAAGGTACATTATTAGAATAATTTCCTTATAAAGACTAGAAACAAAAAAAGGAGGGTTTTAATTGAAATTCTTGTTATATTGGTGCCAGACTAGGTTATTGCACCCACACTGTTACCTTACCCCACCCTCTAGAAAGCAAAGCAGAGTCTTATCAGGTGAGGGAATTTATTAAACGGAGCAAAGAAAATAAATGTCAATCCTCCAAAATGATAACAAGGAAATAACCAAAAGAGTCATGGAATGGTTTGGGGTGGAAGGGACCTTGAAGACCATCTTGTTCCAACCACCTTTCACCAGACCAGGCTTTTCAAAATCCCAGGAGTTCCAAGTTTAAATTATTTGAATGGTTCTCCTACCTTGCAGTGCATTTGGACACGCTCAGAGCAAATCCGACAAGTGGTTTTATAACAGAATTTTATAAAGACAAGTGGTTTTATAATAGAATTTCTTATGCTTAAAAAGGGTTTTAAATTAATTTACATTCACAGGATATCTTTTAAATGCCCCCTTTCTTCAGGACAGCTCAGGTTTGGAGCCAGCCTGGCTGGAATCTGCAGAGGGCTCTGCCTTGCTGTGGCTCTCAAGGTGCTGAAATTTGGGTGTTGCATCAGCTCCATCCTCTCTCACCATGACGCCCTCAGTTCTACCTTTCATATTTTCCAGATTCTGCACTGCATTGGTTTGTAACTCTGAACTTCATATAAAGTGTTAGCCAGTTCTCACCACAGTTTAGACAAAACAATCCTTTTCCAGCCCAAGGACACCGCTGCAGCTTCAGGCCCAAAAAGTATAAACAGCAATTTGAGGGGAGCAAACTGGGAGGATGGGACTGCATCACCTGAGGCTGTAATTGGACAAGTAACCCCAATAGAGAAATGGACCAAAACTTTTAAAAGTGTGAAAACTCGTGACCAGGTGCCCATCTTGAGTGTAACCTCAGCCAGGCTCTCGCACTGCCCAAGGTGTGTCCTTTTAATAAATCTTTTAAACCTTTTTAATAAATAAAATGAATAAATAAAAGTGTATAAAGTGAATAAATAAAAATCCTTTTAATAAATCCCTGTTTTATTGCTTTAACTCTTTGTATCCTTTTAATAAATCCCTGCTTTATTCCTTTAACTCTTTGTATCCTTTTAATAAATCCCTGCTTTATTCCTTTAACTCTGCCCAGCCTCTGCTCCAGGTCAGCCTCTCCAGGCACCCACCGAGTGCTCAAACCAAACCTTTCAGCCACCTGAGAAAGAGAGGAAAAGCGAAGCTGAAGGAGCCTGAGCCTCAGGAATCTGATAATCTCAATCCCTGCCCGCTCTTTTCCCATCCCAGTGAGAACTGGATCCCCTTTTAAACGCTCAGGAGGCACCAGGAGGAATTTTCAGCGGGAATTTTGCTACTTTGGAGAGCAGCCCCTCTGCTGGGGCTGTGCAGAGCGTGCCCTGCTCCACTGGCACAGGCAGCACCAGCCAGCATTGTGTCTAAAGATTATCAGCCCACACTGAATATTAATTCAGCCCCGTGCTCGCAGGATGACAAACTCAATCAGCGAATTTATTGGAGACATATTTAAGAAGGGGTATTTATGGATTAGGCACAGATTTTAGAAATGAAATGGGAGACAATCTAACAAATCTATCAGGAATAAGATCAACAACTTAAAGTTTAAACCAATCATCTTGAGTATATATTTGAACTTGGATATGCAGATGTGGTGCACAAGTCCCAATGGTTCAGCAATACACTCAAAGGATCAACAGCCCTATAGACAGCTAAATTACTCGGAAAGCCAGGGAATTTATCAAACATGAATTTCAAAGTGGATTCTAGCCTGCAGGAAAAAATGGAAGTGCCCATTAATGTACATACAAAATAAATGTTGTCTGCAAGCTCATTCGACTATTTATTTTTGACACGGAACTGGCTAAAGATTTTTTAATTTGCATAAAAAGGTACAAAGACTGCAGCCCCTTTGATGGAAGAGATGGGAATAAATACCCTGCAAAAGAAGGGTTTGTTTGTTTTTTAAAGAAGCACTAACAACCTCGCAGGTACCGCACAAAGGAATCATTTACGCTCTTTCACATCTATTAGTGCATTATTTATAACTAACTCCAATTTGAGAACGTTGGCATTAAAGTCTGTTTCTCACATGTGGAGGAAATTCTTACAAACTGATCATATATTATGGATGGAAATCGTAAAACTGAAACTGGTTAAAGCAGACAGGGCTGAATTCCATGAACGCTGGAGGAGGATGGAGCCCTTCCTAACTTAGCTGCTGCCCAACTATTTGTTTATTTTACTGACCAAACCAAAAAGAAAAAAAGAAGTTAAATTTGTGCATTGCTGACAGAACATTTATTTTTTAAAAAAATTTGGTTTTAAGATTAAAAAAGAAATAAAAACCATTGAATCATCCACAGGCCTTTCCAAACCAAGACCCTGCTTTGATTGTATAAGGGGAGGGGCTGAGCATCATTAAATCCGAAAAAAAACCTCCACATAAATTATACAGGACAAACTTACAGCCACATATTTTAAAATAAAATCCATATTTCACCCCTAAATGAAATAATCTTAAATCCTCCTAACACTTTTAAGATGTGGCCTTCTGCCCAGCACAAACTTGCCAAAATTGGCATTCAGAAGGACCCTCTTTCAGAAGAAACTCATTAACTGTGTTGTAATTCATGGGATTTATACCTTTGGTCTTGTGACTGGGGGAGTATTTTTAAAGCCTCAGACACTTGAACCAAGTTACTGTGTTGGTCTCTCAGCTTTCACTGAGGTTTAGGTCAAGTCTTAACTCTTTTCTGAACCAAACCCCACCTTAAGAGTGCTTGGCACTCTTAACAATATCAGATTTCACTCTTAATTGTTAAAGCTTTGTGGCTGACAGTTGCAGAAAAAATCAAATGGGAAATAAGATTTTTTATTCGCATTCAAAGTCCTCCTTCCATTCCAAATGGGATCCACTGGCAAAGATCTGATGGAAGGTCCTGCCACTGCATTTCCCCAGCCTGAGGCTCCCCAAAACTTCCCAAAACTCTATTTGAGCTGTCGAAATTCTTCATTATTTGCAATAATTTGGCCATGCTACCATTGGTGTTGGACTTTAAAGCAGCCCAATTCTTCAAGTGCGCTGGAAATGGAGTAGAAGTAGAAGTAGAAGTAGAAGTAGAAGTAGAAGTAGAAGTAGAAGTAGAAGTAGAAGGAAGGGGATGAATTATAGCAAATATCCTCATTATCAATGTGCACATCAAACCCACGTGGGGGTGCAGAACACTTTGCAGGACACTGCAACCTCCTCCATGTAAGAGGGATTAAATCTGAATTTTAAAAAAAAATCTCTCATGGTTTATTTGTTGTCCTCATAACCAGAGGATGTTTGCTTCCATGTGAAACTCCTCACCACAGTGGAAGGTGTTTGTGCATAGGACCCGAGGTGGAGAAAAAAACGCTTTATTACTTTATAATACATCACACATAATAAATATTTGTTTAACAAAGCCTGCCCGAACTTCCTGCATTAATCAAAACTGAACGTGGCAGGACTTGTGTGATTAACTCAAAAGCCATATTCCAAATGATAAATAAAGCAATATTAACCTCGTGTGTTCATTAATAATGCAAGTTCTCCGTAGTTCACAAACACAACCGATACAGTTAATTGAAGGTTCACGTTTGTAAAATATTCATAATTACAGTTTCAATGTTCTGTTCACTCAGGATCCAACCTAATAAAAATCACATTCCATGTGCTCTTCAGATTTAAACCCATCACTCCTCTTCATTAGGCCCTTGATGTGATGTAACAGGGAAATAAACACCATTACCTGCTCCTAGGGGAGCAGTTCGAGAATTCAGGAGTTCTGTCTCAGCAGAGATTTCACCTTTGGTCCCCAATTTCTGAGACACTCACTCTGGGAGCCCAGAGCCTGAAAAACTTTATGGTATTGGCAGCTTCTCTGGGCACCCTGTGCCAGGGCCTGCCCACCCTCCCAGAGAACAATTCCTGCCCAAAATCCCATCTAAATTTATCCTCTTCCAGCTAAAGCCATTCCCTGTGTCCTGTCCCTCCATCCCTTGTCCCCAGTCCCTCTCCAGCTCTCCTGGAGCCCCTTTAGGCCCTGCCAGGGGCTCTGAGCTCTCCCTGGAGCTTCTCCTCCCCAGGTGAACCCCCCCAGATCTCCCAGGCTGGCTCCAAAGGGGCTCCAGTCCTTGGATCATCTCCATGGACTCCTCTGGATTTGCTCCAGCAGGTAAAAATAATGTAAATGTAAATGTGTCCTTTTAAAAACCCCACAAAATCCCCCCCCAAAAAACCCAAACAACAATTAAAAACCAAACAACCAAAAACCACAAAACCAAAACAAACCCAAATGAAAAACCCACCAAAAAAAAATCCCCCAAAATAAACAGAAAACCCCAAAAAACCCCCACCCAACCCACCCGAAAAACCCCAAAAACAAGCTGAAATCCTACAAAATAAAACAAAAAACACCCCAAATTACATCTCTTACTCACGAGTGTTTTGGGAACAGGGCCAGCAGAGATTTCTGCCCACCAGCCCCTCCCAAAGGGTCACGAGCCAGGCTGAGCAGAGGAGTGTCCCAGTCCAGGGTGGTCCAGGAGAGGTCCATGTCACACCCAGCCTGGCAGCTGGGAAGGTGCTTTTGCTTTTTTTACCTCCACAAGCCAGTCTTGCCTCCGTTTATCCCATTAGCAGAATGAACAGCCCTGGAAAATCCTCTGGGGCTGGGTAATAAACCTGGATCAGTCCTGGAGTGGGCCAGACTCGGGTTTTAAGGGGTTTTAAACGCATCACTCAGCCCCGGGAATGACCAATGGCTCTGAGTGAGGGAACCTCCAGGTTTCACTGCAAACATTCACCTACACACCCCTCAAAATCCTCTCTGCCCACTCCTCTCTGAAGTAAAAAAGTCTTAATGAACAATTTGGGCAAAAAAAAAGTTCAGTTTTGAGCCAAACTCTGTGGTTATCCTGTGCCCAGAAGCCAAGTGTGTAGCTGGTTGTAAAACCCCGTACACAACCCGTGGTGAGGCAGAGCCTTTGTGCTTGCAAAGTGCCAGCAAATCACACCTACAACCCTCACATTCCCCATTCCCTCTCCACAAAAGAAGCCGAATATTTGCTTTGAACCCATGTGGGTTTTTTTTTCCCCCCCAACAAATATCCCTGACAATAAATTCCTTCACGGGATCACCGATATAAAAAGTTGTAGAGTGAGCGGCCACGGTGCCAACCCGAATGTGGTTCAAAACTTGAGTGAAAACTCAGGTGAAAAGTGCTGGGGTGTGAGAAGCTGCCCCAAAAATTATGGCTACACACAGTTGGTCTGTGCACATTTGTGATAGCCATGACTTTTTTTTTTTTTTTGCATTAATTCTGTCTTTAATGCATTAATTCCGTGGAAGTCATTACACCCATCAGCATCCAGAACAGAGGCAGGAGGAACACAAATGCCATCCCCTCACTGCACCATATTTTATGCCCTGTTTTTATTTCCTTGCCTCGCCTTTCAGTGTAAACAGTAGATGTTGTTCCAAGAGGTCACTTTTATGTGCTGGTGCACCACCGAACTGTTTAGGTTTAAAATGACACTACTGTTTAAGACCCAGTAATTTTCAGAACGTCTGATTTACTGCTCTGGCACTCTATAAGCCTCATTTCATACCTCCAAGAATGAACTAGTCAAAGTGTTAAATAAACATGAAGTGTAAGGCTTGTTTTCTTTCCAAAAGTGCAAGCACTGTGTTACTCTAATGATTAAATATTGTTTAAATATACAACTGAGCGACTGGTTTCACAGTCGATTCTTTCCCTCCGCTTCATTTTATGTATTAATTATTTTGTGTTCAGACAAAGGCTTTAATTAAGAAGCATAAAGAGTTTCTGAAGAGTGAAGAAGTAATGGTTTCATCTGCATTAAACTGATTATAAACAGCTATTTCTGAAGGAAAAAAAGGCATCAGGGACAGAAAAAAAAAAAAAAAAAAGAAAAAGAAAGAAGAAAAAAAATCTTAACTAAGCTGGAATCCATTAAAGGTGGAAGGACCTGATCCTGTCCCACGTTCCAGCACAGGCATCCAGAGGGTACAGGGCAAAGTAATCCCATTTACTGACCCCAGGTGTTGTGTCCTGAGCCCCAAAACACCACAAAATCCCCAACATGCAGGAGTTCAGCCCTTAACAGGGGTGTGGAGGCACTGGTGTCCCCCTTCCCACTGCTCATCCCTGAAATCCCTGTGGGATTTCATACCCAGGACCCTTGGGATGTATTTAAAACTCAGAATATTCAGCAAAGTATCACCAACCCTGATGTGCCCGAGATAAAGAAGAAACAGAGTTACCTCATGTGATTCTGTGGATCCTAAAGCAAATTCACCGATGGGAAGGGAGCTCTCAACCAAGGCCCTGGCCCAAACACAGCTTTAAAAGCCATTTTAAGCAGGAGAGCAGTAAAACTTTTCAATGCAAAGTAGCCCAGGTCATTAAATCCTCGGCAAGGTCCGTGCCAGGGCAACAACCTCTCACAAATCTGGGAAGGATCAGCAAGAGGATGAGCCCAAGAGGGGAAGGTGCACGTGAGGCAGCTTCAGTGAAATCCGTCCTCCAGGAAAAGGGTTCCAGGCTTGTGCTTTCCATGTTTTTAAACACAATATTTGGAGAAAATGTATTCTTTTATGGTCATGTAAAAAAAAAAAAAAAAANAAAAAAAAAAAAAAGTAAAAAGTAAAAAGATTAGAGGAGGGAGAAAAAGCGTTGAATAATCAAATAGAGGATAATTTGAATTTTAACTGCAAGAAAACACATCCACTCCTTTCGCCAGTGCAGACCTGACACCAAACTTACTCAAGTCTGTTGGAAGCCACTCCTCTGCCTATAAAGCACTTGGCACCCAAGACTTTTTCTGGGAATTAAAATGGGTTTTGAGTCAGGGAACATCACAGAGCACCCTTAACAGCAGCTGTAATTCCCTCATTTACAGCCCCGCTCCCACACGCTGATAAATTTGCCAAACCTCTTCTGAGGCTGGAAATCTCCCCCCTGGACGGTGCCTTTGGCAGGCTGGATTTATTGCAGCTTTTGCCTCTCGCATCGATCCGCGGAGTTTCCAATCAGGGTTGACTCCCTGACTGCCAGGAATGGGTCAGGGGGTGGGAAACACGGAGAGGACACGGGAGGGACATGGTTTAGGAGGGGGTTTGGCACTGCCTGGGTGGACCCCATCACCTTTGAAGTGTTTTCCAGCCAAAATGACCCTGAGATTCTGTGCCACAGAACCGCTGGGCTGCCCCTGGCCTGGCACAGCACCAGACACCTCCAAACAAGGAGGGTGCTGAAGCTGCTCAATGGAAAAGTTTCCAGAGTTGAAAGTAGAACTTGAAAACTTGGCAGAAAATTGGCCTGCCAGTCAGTAATTTGATTTTTGGGGCAGATTTGTGCAGGAAGTCAAGGAGGAGAACGAGTTTTCTGTTGGTTGATAAATTTTGGTGCTCCAGGCTCAGCATCTTTGCCAACTTTGTGTCTGCTCAGACCTCAGCAAGAGCAGGAGAGTCGTAGAGAAAGTCTTGTGGTCTGTATTGCAGATTACAGGGGATCCTTAAGGAATCACAGAATCCCAGAATGGTTTGGGTCAAAAGGGACATAAAATCCCACCCAGTGCCACCCCTGCCCTGGCAGGGACACCTTCCACTGTCCCAGTGTCCAGCCTGGCCTTGGATCCAGGGATCCAGGGACAGCCACAGCTGCTCTGGGCACCCTGTGCCAGGGCCTGCCCACCCTCCCAGGGAACAATTCCTGCCCAAAATCCCATCCATCCCTCCCTCCCTCATTTGAAGTCATTTCCCCTTGCCCCATCACAACAGGCCCTCGGGCTCCATCCCATTGCTGCACACCAGCCCAGCCCACTGGCACAAACCCACAGAGCTTCCCCTTCCTCAGTTTTCCACCTTGGTGGCCTTAAATCAGCCCCTCAACGTCATTTGGATGTCGGGGCTTTGCTGCAGTTTAATCCCTTTCATTAACAGTCACATCCTGCAGCTCCGACACCACTGGAGGCAGAGGATCTGCGGGGAAATGTAGAATCCAGAGCCACAAGACACTGGGTTACAGTTCAGGGGAATTTGCAATTTAAGTGTGTGACGGCTGGAAAAGATGGGGATGTGTTGTGAAATGGGTCATTTCTCCAACCCATCTGCAGGCTGCTTAATTAAAGCCACCAATATTCCAAAAAAAACCCCCCAAAAAACCAAAAAAAAAACCCCAAAAAAACCAAAAAAAAAACCCAAAAAAACCAAAAAACCCAAAAAGAAGGTAAAACACAATTATCAAGTGAGTGTTTCTGTATGTTAAATCAGTTAGCAACCCACACCACTCTCCAACCCTTAAAAATAAGGGGAAACATAAATAATTAAATGAGAACAAGTGATGAAATTAATCAATAAATGAGAATTATGAAATTAATAACTTTTTAAGTAGGTGCCCATAGCTTTGTGCTGGTGCTCGGCCAGTCTGAATGAGCTCAGGCACAGAATTGTAGCCTGAAGCCTGAAATAAAACCCCCAGGTAGTGGAACCTATAGAGATACAAAGTACTTTTCCACGTAAAAGTGGAGATAATTCCACAGGAGAAAAATGGGGAAATGGGGAAAAAATTCTGATCAATTGAGGAAAAAAATCAGATACATTGTTCAACATCTTGTATAATATTGAGAGTTTTCTATAAAACATTCAGGAATGAAATAAGGATTATTCCTTGCAAACATTTCCCTTTTTCAAGAAGCAGCATCTGAAAAATAAAATAGGAAAAAAAAAATAAAAACTTCATCATAGGATGCAGAGAGTGCTGGGGATGTTATGCCAGGCTGGAAAAAAAATATTGGAGGGAAGTTTTAAGCGTCCCACCTGATGCAATAAAACTCCCAATACAGCGTGTCCAAAACTTGGTGCTCTTCATTTAGCAAAAGGCAGCGCCACAGATAAATATCAGAAGAGATTTGTTAATGCTGCTCTATTGGCAGCTAAAATCAGATCCCTCTGCCCTGGCAGACTGAACAACTGCCAGCCTGTAATAAATGGATGGCTCAGCCTAAGGATTTACTGCCAATGGGGGGAAAAAGGAGAGTGATGTGAACAGAAATAAACCCCGAGTATCGAAGAAAACACAAAAATTTCTTGCAGGCTTCCTTCAAAATACAAATTGGTTGGCAAGAGCCAGGGGAAAGAGGGAGAAATCTTTAATAATCCCAAGAATGCTGTTGGGTTCCTCCTCTGCCCAGACCCCTGTGCTGCAGCGGCACCCACGGACAAGGCTTCCCAAATAATAATAAAAAGTTTTTAATTTTTTTTTATTTTCTGAATAACATCTGTTTAAACTGGCTTTTCTGCCTTAATCATCTTCATCTTTTGGACTTCTCTGCACCCTTCAGCCCTTGTGCTGCAAGGCTTTCATTGGATTTAAGGCCTTCCTCAACTTTTCCAAAGGCTCACCTTTTTTTTTTTTTAATTTGTAAAATCAGTTATTTGAAAGACACTCATTATATACAAAAAAAAAGATATCCATAAAAAAATACATTGTATGTGAAGTATCATGGGTTCATACAGATAATACATTTTTACTTAGAATGCTTATTTGTAAAATCAATTATAAAAAAGACACCAGACCTGAAATATTGTGGGTTCATACAGATAATACACGTAATAAATGTAAGTATCAAAGTTGGTGCTATCTTATTTCTTTACCTTACTGCAGAAGAAAATACTTTAGCACAAACAAGAAAATACTTTGGAACAAATATTTAGTGCAAAATGACCAAATTCTCCAACCACTTGGGTTTTTTGGTTTTTTTTTTGGGGGGGTTTTGTTGTTGTTTGTTTTGGGCTTTTTCTTCTTGTTGTTGTTGGGTTTTTGGGGGATTTGTTGTTGTTGTTGTTTTTTGGGGTTTTTT
>VXBN01016135.1:277545-323127 GCA_013397395.1 Sinosuthora webbiana
TTGGCATCCAAAGAGCCTCCTGGGACAAGAGGAACAGGCATCAAGTTTCACCTGAATAAGAGGAAAATCTCCTTCCCTGTGCAGTGACCAAGCACAGAACAGAGCCCAGAGAGGGTGTGGAGCGTCCTCACAGGGGATATTCCAGAATTCCCTGGACACAATCCCGTGCCCCGTGCTCTGGGATGACCTTGCCTGAGCAGGGGTTTGGGACCAGGTGACCCAGAGGGATCCCTCCCAACCTGACCCCTCCTGTGAGCCCTGCATGCTGTGGCATGGGTGGAGTCCTAACAAGCCCCAAAAATGCTGGTGCACCACGGTGAGTTTGAAAATATCCATCACTGAAACACCTTCTCAGGAATTTTGTGATTTGGAGTCGTTCTGTCATCGTCACCAGCCTTGCTGGAGAAAGGTTTGGCCACATGGATCTGCAGGACAAGGACAGGGATTTGTTCCCAGCTGAGATGTATTTGTGGGCATATTCTGACTGTATTTTTCAATACTATTATAGAAAAAACTGTAGAAAATATTATAGAAAATGTCTGGAGAGAGGCCACCACTGACTTGAACCTGAGTGTCCACTCACAGGGGTGGAACTGATAGAGCAACACCTGCACAGAAGCAAAAAAAAAGGCATTTTATTTTCCTACAGCATTAACTACCCTCATCAGGTGCAAACTTCCATGTGGCCCATTATTGATCCTCACACACACACAATTAAAATAATTTCATGACAAAAAATTCATGGCTGAAGTCCCAGAGAAGAGGATCAGTCTATGGAGAGCCTGGAGCAGCACTAACAAGCCCAGCTAATTCTATTTAGAACAGGAAAAAAAAAAAAAAAAAAAAAAAAGGGAAGAAAGTCAAAAGGAAGGAAAAGTTTCCCAGCAAACTGAAAGATATGAACTTGATAATTACTTGGAACCAAATTAATATCAGGATGGCTGCCATTATTCTCCGAGGACAACCATTTCATCTATTGTGCAGGTGTACCCTCCAAGAGTGGATCATGCTGATGAAAGGCTGAGAGAATTTCAATGACACCTTGAGGGATCTTATGAATAAAATATCAAAAAATGGACATCTCCTTTGTATAGGAAGATTTTTAATGCAAAAACTGTAACAGGTTTATAAGTTACACCAAGAAAATAAGGAAGGTTTGTTCTGGGTTTTTTTTTTTTTTTGGGCTGGAGACAGACAGATATTGCCCAGTCAAAGTTTCTCATAACCACAAGAGACTCTTCTTTCAGAAGCTCACGTTACCTCTGTGCTGGACTCTTCTAAGCAGATTAACAACACACTGATAAACCAACAAAACTGAGGAGTGACCCTTTCTCCTCCAAGCCCTGAAAATCAGAAAACTTTCTCAAGAAAACCACTCGCACTCGCAATCAAATCTCCACAGGGCACGTTAAGGAAACAGGAAGCAGAGAGCAAAGCACGGCAAAAGTGGATTTATAACAAAGGAGGAATAATTGTCTTGTCCTTAAGGAAGGAGAAAACAGGGATGGAGGGGAACAAACTTAGAAAAACCCACACCCAAATTATTATTAAGGAGGTTAACCTGGCTGAGTGACCTTTTTCACGCCCTAGTTTTCATCAGTGTGATGAAACATTTCAGAAGTGATGCACGTCACAGAAACGTGGAATTCCACCGTGGTTTGGGTTGGAAGAGAGGGGATCACAGGATCACACAATCAATAAGGTTGGAAAACAGCCCCAAGACCACTGAGTCCAACCTGGGACCAATCCCCACCCTGTCACCCAGACCAGAGCACTGAGTGCCACATCCAGGCGTTCCCGAAAAACCTGCAGGGATGGAGACCCCACCACCAATTCCCTGGACAGTCCATTCCAGGACCTAAAAGATCATCTCATTCCAACCCCCTGCCGTGGTCCAGGTGGCTCCAATCCCCATGGCTTGGGGCAGTGACCCCCTGAGGACACCCCACTGCTCCCATGCAGGAAGGGACAGTGACACAGAGGGCTTTGCTGGTGGCTGGGGAGGGACAGGAAATGCTGGACAGAGGGAAGGTGGAGAGGAAAAGGCTTTGGGCATGTTTTGGGCTGGAGAAGGTGGATCCACAGTGATCAGGGCAGGACAGGAGGCAGGTAGGGAAGGATGTTAATTGATGTTAATTGCAGAGGAAGGACAGCTTGACACAAGGCGGTGTGGAAACAAAAATCCTCTCCTGTTGAGAAGAGCAGAGATGTTCACCTGTGAACCTAAAGGAGCCCTCAAGTGCAATCCCCATGGCTGTGGTGAAATTGTCATCTGCCACCACCTTCCATAAGGGCTGAAACTCTGCCCCTTCAGGCTGAGGATCTTAGGGGGGCAGTGGAGAGGAGGACAAGATGGGAAGAGCTGGAGAGCAACTCCCATGGAGATCCTGGCACAGGGAGTGTGGGATGTGCAGTGAGGGATGCTGCTCTGGGATCAAGCCCCATTCACACGGGCACTTCCAGGGCTCTGCAGTGTCCCCTTGGGACATCAGGGATGATGGCAAGGAGAGGAGAACCCCTGGAGGATGGCACTGGCCAGGATACAGAGAGAAGAGGAAAGTCAGAGATGTGCCATGGAAACAGCCCCAGGGCCACTCAGGAAACAGAGAGGGCAGGGGAAACATTGCTGCTGGCACCATCAGGGGTCTCTGCTCCTGGCAGAACCAGGGATCTCTGCTCCTGGCACCATCAGGGATCTCTGCTCCTGGCACCATCAGGGATCCCTGCTCCTGGCACCATGAGGAATCTCTGCTCCTGGCACCATCAGGGATCTCTGCTCCTGGCAGAATTGGGGATCTCTGCTCCTGGCACCACTGGGATCTCTGCTCCTGGCAGAATTGGGGATCTCTGCTCCTGGCACCATCTGGGATCTCTGTTTCTGGCACCATCAGGGATCTCTGCTCCTGGCAGAACTGGGGATCTCTGCTCCTGGCACCATCCTGCTCCTGGCACCATCAGGGATCTCTGTTGGCACCATCAGGGATCTCTGTTCCTGGCAGAACTGGGGATGTCTGTTCCTGGCACCATTGGGGACCTCTGCTCCTGGCACCGTCCTGCCCCTGGAAGAATTGGGGTCTCTGCTCCTGGCACCATTGGGATCTCTCCTCTCAGGTCACAGTGGGGCACTGGAACAGGGCTCTCAGGGCAGTGCTCACAGAGTGTTTGGGCTCCCAGGTACAAGGTGGGATTGTTGGTGCGTCCTGAGCAGGGCCAGGAGTCAGGCTGGATGATCCCTGCCGATCCACCTCAGGGATATTCCACGACCCTGATCCTCTTTTCCTGGCTGAGCTCCCCTTTTCCCAAGATCAACAAACCCCCAGGCAGCACAGGAGGGGCTGTTCCTCCCCCTGGGAGGCCGCCCCAGACCCGGTGTCACGGCACAGGGCAGCGTGTCCCCTGCTCATCTATCTGCTCTGGCAGAAGCTGCGGAGGTTCAAGGGTGTTTCACTAGCACAGCTTATTGGGGACTGCATTTTCTCCAGGGTACAAGCCAAGCTCTACATCAAAGCCTGATTGAGCAGAAAATATGTGCTAATGTTCACAGCAGTACTCTATTATAGTATAAGTATGCTTGTAAATATTCACTACATGTTATTACGCCATTTGAACCAAGAATATTGCAGGGTTAAAGGTCGGCCCTAATGCTCTCTCAGGAGGCAGCAGTTTTGAATATAACCAAATGGGATAATGGTCAGGAATACCCAGAGGGGGCAATGTAGCACATCGTAAAGAATTGTGCTGTGAGTTTTAAGTTTTCAGGACAACAAAGATGCCAACGAGATGGCTCATAAGCAGTCATTATTAATGGAATGACAAGGGTAATGTTAAGCAGGATGTCTTTACTATAATAAATCTTGTCCCCGCGCCATTAGTAGTCCTTACAACTGCAAATAGCAGTTAGGTTATAACCTAACATGGCAGAATTTTATCCTCTCAATCTCTAATGTATTTTATAATGCTGTTAAAGTCAGGAATAGCAACTGTTTAAGCTCACTTAATCTGGGAGAAGTTTAAACACGAATTTTAAATGCGAAATCTGCTTTGATAGTAGTTTCTCTTAATTAAATAGATGAAGTAGCTCTTTCTAAACGTACACTGGGCTGTACTACAGGGTCTGGGGAGCACTGGTGAATTTAAAACATTAAATAATTTCCTTCAGATGTAACTTTTGCATGCTAAAAAAAAAAAATGACGGCTTTTATCTTAATTTTAAAAGCTATTTCTAAACGAATTTATGGCTTCTTTCTCCTTACAATATTGTGGTTTTCTAGTTTGAAAATAATTTACTGATTTTTTTGCCTTGAAATGATCTTGTTTGGGCAGATAAGAGTTTCTCTCTTCTCTCTTCTCTTCTCTTCTCTTCTCTTCTCTTCTCTTCTCTTCTCTTCTCTCTTCTCAAATTTTCCCTTTTCCTTTTATTTTTTCATTTCCAAATTCTGATCTCAACACAGAAAAGAAAATCAACAAGTTTCTCCAAAAAAAATGTCCTAATTTCAGATTGACATTTCATGAACACTCAGAGTCTGATCCAAGGACAATACAGGACTTTCCAAATCTTTCTCCAAGTCATTGGCCAAGCAGTGATCCGATTACAAGGACTAAACAAATAAATGAGTGCAATGGTATTACAGAAGAGCAATTATTCACCTTAACATATCAAATTTGGCTATGTTAAATGGATCCTGAATCTTAGCTAACTGTTTTATAAATATTTAAACAGCTTCCCTGTGAGCCATCCATTTCACCTGCTTTGTTTTCCTTCTGCTGATCTCCCAGGAAGAGCTGTGGAAATTACCAGTTCAGTCAGCCCAGGGTACCACTGTGGCAGAGCTGGTGTTGCTTTGGGATCAGTGGAACCCAGATTATTAATCAGGAGTCAGCAGAGTATTAACCAACATGATCAGGCCCATCTCCAGCCATTCTGCTGTTCAAAGGGCTCCTTGACAGCTTTTCTCTGGTGAAAATTGTCAGGAAGCCCATGGAGCTTCCACCTGAGTGATCTGGAGCTCAGCAAAGCGAAGGGACCTCAGTGGCTCTCCCACAAAACCCTCCAATGTTCAGAACGTGCTTCACCTGGTCTGAAAATTCTGTCATTAAATATTTTGGTATGTTTAAAGAGCCCAGTGCAATGCAGGAAAGTCCCATGGATAAGGAAATAGATACACAGAATCTGTGTTATCCCTAATGGCTGAGGAACATCTTTCCTCACTGTTTCAGGAGTGCTCAGCTCTTCCCACTGTAAAACACCTTCATTGTGACCTCTGTTTTCAGAAACCAAAAGGGCAGAGAGATGTTAATGCCCCGTTTCTTCACCCAGCTCCTGGCACTTCATGGAGCATCTCGGCCTCTCTGGGACCTCGACCCTGGGTGAGTGGCCAGGGCCCAGGAGAGCCTCTCCCTCCTCAGCCACAGCACCCACCTCCTCCCCGTGTCCTGCCAGGACAAACTCTCCCTGGGGACAACAAACTCTTTTTTCCACACCAAACAATGGCCACACCATTATTCTGAAAGCTCTGGGTTCAACCCCTGGCAATACATCAGGGCATTTACACAATATAATTTTAGTTGTTTTGTTTTTTAATTATCCCAAGCAGGATGCACACAACCAGCACCAGCTCAGTACCCTGACTGAGTTGCCAAAGAAGTTGAGCCTTTTTAACATCATGCTCCAAGAGCACACCAGAAGTTTGATAAAAGCAGCGAATAAAGGAATTTGGCCACCCAGAAGTGATTTCCAGCATCATTTCCCAGGTTGCTGCTGCCCCTGTTCCGTGGCAGGGAGCCCGTGGCACGGGTGGCACAGCAGGAGCAGGGACAGAGCCGTGGATGCAGCAGGAGCCAGAGCAGCCCCGTGGATCTGCTTTTCCCACCCAAATGCAAAGCAGAGCTCGGAGTGCTCGAGAGGTCTGCTCTCTGGTGAGGTTCAACATTAAGATGTGACAAGCTCCTTATATACAAGAGGATAAATGATATGCAAAGTCCATACTCTTTGTTCTGACAAGTGTCCAGAGGGAAAATTCTGGAGATAAAGCTGTAGCTTTCTAAGGCACTGGGGTAGGGTGGGCAGAATGAAGATTTTATCAAAGAACTTGAGCATTGAAACGTTGAAAAACACCACATTGCCTCCTCCTGCCCCTTCCCACCCCCATCAGTGTCCTGCCCTTACCTCCCACAGCCATCCAGAATCATTCCAGTCCATTGGGAAGGGCTTTTTTCCTTTTTTGTTTTAATAACTAAATATATACAGGAAGAGAACACCACATAAAGAGTCTTTTTTTCCCTCTGAGGAGAGACTCAAGAGTTGGAGTTGTCCTTACCTGGCCCAGGTGTCACCTGCAAAGACCAGTCTGTGTTTCCCAGTGACCTGTGCTGGGGCAGACACCTCACTGAGATCCCTGTGATGGGACAGAGGGGGAGAAAACAACAGAAAATTTCAGGGAAATGGCTAAATAAAGACTGGAGATGTCCACTGGGGTGTGAAGGCTTGGATATGTCCAAAATCCCATCCAGAAAAGGAACCAGTGCAGATTTTTACCCTGCTCTGTTTTAGCAAAGTGACCCCCTTAGATAGATAGAGATATATATCATAAATTTCTCTCAATATATCATAAATACATTGATATCTACCTATATATACATATATAGAGATATATATGAATATATGCAGATATCTGTATAAATAAATGTATATACAAACATTTATTTCACATATATAAATATATAAACACACATTATATAATAGAATGCGTGTGTATATGTTGAGAATTTTATATATTTATATTAAAGATGTAATATTAAGTATTATTTAATATAACATATACAGTCTCACCCTAGAGACAAGAAGTCTAAAGAAGTTTCTCCACTTGTGCTGCAAGTCCCCGCTGCTAAAGTCTGGTGAGTTCACAACACATCAGAAGTGAGCACTTATCTTTTTGAAACAAATTTGGGAATTTTTGTGGCTGTCCCATCCCTGGAAGCGTCCAAGACCAGGCTGGATGGAGGACTGGAAAACCTGGGCTGGTTGAAGGTGTTCCTGCCCAAGGCAGGGGGGGATGAGGGGATCTTCCAAGACCTTCCAACTCAGACCATCCTGAGATTCTCTGATTTTACAATTTTTCAATTAAACCCGGGGATCTGTAATATTTTCCTGCCTTTGGAATGAAGGATTTTTGTAGCAGGGCAGGGATAAATCCAAATGTAAAAAAAAACCCAAACTGTTGATTAAGAGCTCAGCGTGATCCTTATGTAAATACGACGTAAACATTAAAATTCACCCTTAACTCTGTTTACCTCCAAAGTGTGGAGCTCATCAATTATTAGGCATTGTTTTAATGCACACACTATGCCCCCATAATATGGCAATAAGTCCCAAAGACTTATGTAAAATATCTCTTTTTTAATCATGTCTAGTTTCACTAAAAAGCCAGTGGCTACAAAAACTGCAAACAAAATGAACCTTTAAAAGCTAATGACTTAAGGGTGATTTTACAGACATATAAAGTATGTTAGGGGCTTACACTATTTGTCATTAACACATATTTTGAAAGCTCGGCTAATATAATGTGACACAAAATTAGTCAAACACAATTCATGCAATATTGTTTAATTTTACTCCTCATTTAACTTGGTTTTAAGCAAAATCATTATGTCACATGATAACGTTCACTTGAACAAGAAATATTTTATAATGGTGTCTGCGTTTCGAAATGAGTTATTAGGAGCTACATGCTGAACACATTCTTAACTATGAAAACTATAAAGCTAATAGCTTCATCATATTTTGACAACATCTACATACTTTATGCATTATTTACAAGAAAGATATAAAATGAAACTACTGAATATCTTGCACCATACTTCACAGTCATAGTTAACTGGTTAAAAATATAACACATTTATCTTCTGCTGGCTCTGGATTTGCATAGGGATATTTGCATACCATGTTGCAATGTGCTCTTAATGTAAAATTTAACCTTTGTACTTTCCCTCTGATGTGGAAGGTATACTCATTAAGTTAAAAATAATGGTAAAAATAAGTCTGCTGGTGATATACTTTCCATGAATGATTCCCCTGAGTGGTGAGGAAAGGTAAAATGTGGGTGGGAAAATGTTTAATTGAATTAACTCCTCATTTCCTATATTTTTATTTCAAATTTCACCGGCAGAGCAGTTGGAGTGGTATTTGCCAACCACACAAGTTCTACCTTCAGTGCTGGGGCTCTGGGTGCCCTTTCATCCTGTGTGAGGAGGTGCATTTCTAGGTGCAGATGGAGACCTAAATCACAGAATCAGGGAATATCCTGAGATAGAAGGGACCCACAAGGATTATCGAGTCCAACTTCTGTCCCTGCACAGACACCCCAACAATCCCACCCTGGGCATCCCTGGCTGTCCAAACACTCCTGGAGCTCTGGCAGCCTCGGGGCTGTGCCCATTCCCTGGGGAGCCTGGGCAGTGCCAGCACCCTCTGGGGGAAGAACCTTTTCCTAAATATATCCAACCTAAACCTTCCCAAACACATTTTAATTGCATATCCAATTGCTGGGTGTCAGGACTCCAAGAGGATCACATCTCAGGCCAGCAGCGGGCAAAGGGTTTGCTGTAGTTGAACCCTGAGACAGAATTCACACCTCTCAAATTTGCTCTACTTCTCTACAGCCCCTAAGTCCATAATCCCACTTTTTCTCCCCTCCAAACAGAGTTACCTCTCAATAACTCCTAAAAAAACCAAAACTACTGAAAGAAAGCTAACTCCTGAAAGGAACAACCCTATTTTCGGCTGCTCCTCATTTGGGTGATGGTTTAGAGTTAAGATGTCACCTTTTTGGATGCAAACTGTACCAATATCAGTGAGCAGCAGAGCCTGTGACCCACCAGAGCTTTGTTTCATGCTCTGAGAAAAAAAGGATGAATCTGCTGAACGCCGCACAGCAGTTCTGCCACCTAACGCCTCCCAAGCAATTAACGGCCGCACCTTCTGCTCTGCTTTCCAAAAAAATCCGTGCGAGCACCTCCCTGCAAGGCTGCCTCTGTCACCTGCCGCCGGTTCCTTCCCTATTCCAAAAGAAAACCCCTTTGTGTGAAGGAATTCTGCGCGAGTTGCTTACGCGCGGTAATTGGGCCCATTATTTTTTCCCTTTTTAGGGCAGATCTCGCGTCGGCGTTTCTGTGCGCTGACCCACCGACGACCTCCGCCGTTGACCTCAGAGGACTACTTTCTCTTTTGGTGAGAGATAATTCAGTCTCCCTGGTCTGCCTCCTGGGCACAGTCAAAATTATGTGCGGTGATTCTGCGGTGTGGGCTCCCTGTCTGCTAAGGACTGAGCTAATACCGCGACACGCAATTAATTCAGGACCTCGGGATGGCCTTGAACGGCCCCTCTTCTACAGGGAACGGCTCCCGCCACGCCGCCCTCTCCCCACAGAGCCCTCACCTCTAACAAACACGAGCAGGAGCATTCAGAGGATATGTAAATGCATTAATTTTTCATAAAACCGGTTAGCGAGCGCCCGGTACCCGCCGTGGGCCCAGACACGGGGCAGCGATGCTTCGCCGCCGCTGCGAGGGGGATTGGAGAGCCCCCAGAAAGTTTTAGCTAAATAGCAATAGGCTAAATTTCCAGCCAGGAGCAGGGCAGGAATTCAGGATTGGAGTTTCTACTTGTTTACTGCCTCGTCTGGCCCTGGCGGTGATGGTTCTTGTAAAGATGCTCAGCGAGGTAAATAAAAGCGCGGAGCCCCAACAACGGGCTGTTATTGCAGCAGCCAGCAGAGGTGTGCAGAGCAGGAAATAACTCTCCCAGGGATAAATTACATGTGATGAGGGCCAAAAGAATACAGCTCCTATTTCAGGAAGTCTTCCAGGCAAAAGCAGAGATTTGGCAGTTTTAGCGTTCCTTTCAAGACAATACACGTACACCAAAAACATTACTCTTCACAGAGTACCCCAGAGGCCTTTCCAATCATCTGGATGCTCGCAGTTATTCCATTCCCTCAAATTCAACACAGATCTTCTTTATTAATTTTAATTTGTCATCAATAACCTGACAGGCTCTCTTTCGGCAAGAAATACTGTATTAACTGTTTCACTCACTGTGGCAGCTATTAAAAATGTGATAATGATTAGCAGTAATGAGGTCAAATAGAATAATGTGAGTATAAGTTGCTACCAGCGAAATATATAACACAAGAGGATTTATTATGTTCACTTGCTGAAATGTAATTTAAAAACAGGATATTACCACCTGCTATGCCGGCTCATAGGGTTATCCAGATCATTTAAGCATTTCCTGCTAATATGTTTATTTGCTTCTGGCAGATATTACCACGACTGTATTTCAAATAACTACACTTAAAACAAAGTTAATTGTTCCTATCTCCTTAATATAAATATGATTATGTAAAGCGATGATTAGATGACTAGCTGGTAAACAGAATCATTTGAGCATCAGTATCAGTTAGGATAAAAATGGTGCAGGAACACTGAGAGTTGTGGGCAATAAATCAGCTCTGGGAAAAGCAGATCTTCAGCGAAGAAACTTTGTGTAGGTGCTCAGGGGAGGCGAGGGAGGGCTGTGCTTTAAATATCAGAGCAAATTAAGTGAAACATTAAAACTTTATCAGTGCAATATCTGGTAGATAGAGTCATTATCCTGTATTCTCTTCAAAAGATTTTGAATTTTGACTTCTTTGTGTTACTTCTCAGCTTGTTGATTTGAATAGAATAATCCTCGGTTTTCACTGCAGCAACACAGAGCAATTCGATGGAACTGCAGGTCTGCTTGATCTGCAAAAGCTTTTTCAGATGGGAAGATAAGGGTTTAATGCAATGACAAAAACCAAAAAAAAGCTCATTCTCATCAAGCTCTCATCTGAGCTTTAATTTTGAGCAAAGATTACAGAGTTAGGCCAAATTCTGCTTCTGCTTACACAGCTTTAAATCCCCTGAATTAAGCCAGAATTCAGCCTTAAACCTGTGAGATGTAAAGCACGACTTAACCTTCATTGCTGGGACTCCTGCGCCCTGGGAGGATGGGCTGGGGGGACTCAAGTCCTGCTAGAGGAAGGACATAACAAGAGGATTATTTTTTCAGGATGTAGGTGATAGCTGTGCAGCATTCCCAGCTAATTCCTCAACGATCAGGAAGGAGGGATGTGATTTTTTGGAAAATTTTAGTCAGCTGTTTGTCACTGAGTTTTCATCGTCTTTCTTGCATTTGGCTTTTCAATACAATTTGTCATATAAATAATAAAATAGGGTCAGAAGAGCAAAAGCAGTGGTGTAAAGAAGTTGTCAAGAATGGCCTGAAGTTGTGTCAGGGGGAGTTTTAGGTTGGATTTCAGGGAAAGGTTCTTCCCCCAGAGGGTGCTGGCACTGCCCAGGCTCCCCAGGGAATGGGCACAGCCCCGAGGCTGCCAGAGCTCCAGGAGTGTTTGGACACCCAGGGATGCCCAAGGTGGGATTGTTGGGGTGTCTGTGCAGGGCCAGGAAAACCCTGATGGGTCCTTTCCAACTCAGAGTATTCCACGATTCTATAGGAAGAGAGGACGTCACAAGTCAAGGCAAAATACACAATCACAAATAGACATTTTAGAATATGCATTTATACTTATTTATTCTGTTTAAACAGGGTTTTTTTTAATCTGCCGTGTTTTTTCACGTTATCTTACACACACCTGTTGGAGAAATCCATATATAAAGTGGGATTTCCTGAGATTTACATGACCTTTACTTTTTAAAAAGCTGGCTTCAATGGAGAGTGCTTTATTCCTGGCAAAGGAAGAGCAGCCTGGAGTTCGAAGGCAACTCTGAATGTGAAGCCCTGAGCTGTGATTAATTATAATAAAGACTTTCCCTACCTGAACCTTTCCAACCACCACCAAAAATGCCATTCTTCATCTTCATTGAATAAAGAAGACATGTGAAAATTACACGAGACATTATATTTTTATTTTGATAACATAACAGTGTAAAAGAAGTGGAATAGGAATCTTGGGATAAAGTTCCTCCCACAGAATGGGAGGTTGATCTGCCTTTTTCAGCATCTTCTTCCCAACTCCAGCACTGAAAGTTTGAGTGTTCTGAGTGACACTGGGAACACTGGAAGCCGTAGAAACCAACATTTCTGCTCCTAGCAGGACTTTTTCCATGCAATAAAAATGAAAATTACCCCCAACACGGGATTTGTGCCCTCTGACTGATGCAGAGGGTGAGGCCCAACTTAGAGAGCTTCAGCTGGTATCCACAGATAATTATTGGGCTCTGGAAGACTCCCCCTGTGCAAAGTCAACATTAAGAGATGAGGACCAAGCTGGCACTGCCTCACTCCTGAGCTGGGTTTTGCGCTTCTCAGGAAAAAAAAAAAAAAAAAGAAGAGGGGAAAATTAAATTAAAAAAGAATAAAACGAGTGCGAGGAAATTAAAAAAACAAGAAGAGTGAGAAGGAGTGAGATGGCAGAGGGCTGCCCCAAAGCTGAGTGATGGATAACACAGCCCAGGGAAGGGCAGAGGGGCAGATAAGGCGGCGGCTCCTCAGCACACCCCACGTGCCACATGTCAGGAGGGCAACTCCAGGAGCTCTCCTCTCTCCTGGCAAACCCAAATCTCCATGGGGAGATTTCCAGGAGCTTTCCTTTCTCCTGGCACACCCAAATCTCCACGGGGAGAGGCCTTTGGGGGCCTCCTGCCTCCCTTATCCATGCCCAGGTACTGCCAGCCCTCCGCACTGCTGCTGCTGCTGCTGGTGCGAGGTTCCCCCACCGCCGGCTTTACATCTCAGCTAAATTTGAATTGATGATGGGTACAGTGTTTGTAATCCTACATCAAGCAGCGCTTGTGTCTGGCATTTATTTGTCCTGTTGCTTTGGCAGCTCCTTCCAGAGCCTCCTCTCATCTGACATGTCAGGTCTACAATCAAAGAGGAATAGTGAATTCACTTTTACAGTTAGGCAAGCTGAATGCTATTACCCGTGTATTTGTCACCAACCTGCAGATCCCAGCCTCTAATCTGCCATCTGGATGGATGCTACAAAGTTAAGAGCCAGGGACATGCATTTCTCAGTAACTACCTGCTGTCAGCTATTATTTTAAGGATCCTGTGATTTTCTTTTATTTTGACTAGAAAAAACAAGGCAGCTGCAGTAATAAAAAGGCATATCAACTAGTCACTTCCTGGCAGATTTGTCACTGGTGTGGATACAGTAGTGGTATTTTTTGTTAGCAAATGTATACAGTGGAATATAGTATTGTAAATCTGTACTGCGTTCTTCACAAAGGGAGAAAAGAAAAAAAAAATCCCTTTTTAGAACCCCGTATACTAGTCGACAAAATAAAAAATGAAAACGTATTTGCTCTCACCTTATTGTGCACATGTATTATATTTTTTCTTTTACAATATTGTCCATTGTGTGCAACAGACTCTGTAAATATCGTGTTTGGGTTTAGAAATTTCCATTGTCCTCCCGTCCCTGCATCCTCACTCACTGCCCAAGTCCCGGGCTGTAAATATTTGCTGAGAAGAATCAGAGGTTTTCTGTTTGGAGAATCTGGAGAATAAGATTAACTTTTCAATTAACAATTGAACAATTAACAGTTTTCGAATTAATTTATTCTAACAACGCTCTGAAGAAAAAAAAAAACACGGGCGAGAAATGCAGTGATGGAAAAGTATCCTGGACCAAATTAATCCCCTGTGTGACTCTACTTCAGTCAACACAGTTATATCAGGATAAAATTATAATTAATTGTTATTAATACGAGCATGAAGCAACTGATGAGAATAGTCTAAGAGGGAAAAAAAAATATATATACCCAGTTCAGGTCCTGTGCTTCTGCACCAGAACAAATTGTTCCACTTTCAAACTGCCATTTGTCATCATTTTGGATGATAAAGGGATTGTTCTGCTTTTGCATTTCATTTTTTTAGCAGCTCTTTGACAAAGATCCTGTTTGCAGTTCTCGGTCTATGGCTGGATTAAAGAATCAAAGGACTTCTGGCGATATTTCAGGATGTGGGAACCCGGTTCCAGGGGTCTGCGGTGCCCTTGGCTGGTGGGACATCCCCACACTGCTGCAGATGTGTCTGAGGTCAACATCCTACACACAGCCCATAACAATTCATCCCACCCAGAGCCCTGTGCATGGACCACAGGCTCTGGGTTTGCAGAGAAAATGCTGCTTTGGCCCTAAAACCTTGCAGCTTTTTTGGAGAAAAGAAGGTTCCATGCATTGCGGCTTTCCAGTACTTAAAAGTGGATTTTAAAAGGAGCTGAGTGACTTTTTAGATGGGCAGACAGTGACAGGACACAGTCAATGTGCCAACTGAGTTGTGCACAGCTAATCCATTTAAGCCAGATTTTCCCCTATTCTGAGTTTTCCCTGAAACATTTTTCCACCTGATGCATATTAAGTTCCAGGGACTCCCAGCTAAGGGAGGATGAGGATGTGGGGACTCTCAGGGACCCTCATTCATCGTTGCTGTGACATCCATTGGGCTGGTGGTGGGTTCAAAAGCTACTTATGTCTTGGTTGAGGCCAATTTTCACTTCCTGCTGCTCTTTTTTCCAGAAGAGAGGCTTTCTGAAGAGCTCAAGTGAAGGAACTGATCTCCTGCTTACGGCTGATGAGTTCCCGCTAATGATCAGAGAGCGCTGCCCACTTTGGGATTTGATTTTGGTAAACACGCACCATTTAGATGTTTATTCAAAACATCCAAATCTCATCAGCCTCCGAGATGCTTCTGACAGCTGCAAAGAAGTGGACAAATTGTTGATGGTTGAGGAGCAACCAAAGTGCACAGAGTTCCATGAATTAAATTTTAATACTCCTTTCAGATGACTCAGAGCCACCCGGCTCAGATCTCAGTCAGCACACGGCATCACCTGGTTGCTGCTACTCTTGCCCTCTTTGTCTTCTTCCATTTCACTGCCTTTGTGTGGTTTTCAATCAGACAAGAGGGGCTCGAGGGCTGGTGCCACCCCTGATGTCATCCTGCGCAACTCCGGTGCCTCTGACGCAAATTACGACAACTGAGCCCCAAAGAAACAACTCCTGGGAAGAGCTGGTGCCGTGTTCCTAAAGCCTGAGACAGGGAGATTGAAGGAGTCTTTGGGAGATTCCTCGTGCTTACATTTGCATATCATAACCAGTGAAAATAATTTGAATGTATTAAATGCAACCGGGTTTTGCTTGGAGCTCCACCCAGCCTGGCCTTGAGCACTTCCAGGGATCCAGGGGCAGCCACAGCTTCTCTGGGCACCCTGTGCCAGGGCCTCCCCACCCTCTTTAAAAATTTAAAATTCCTAATTAAAAAACTTCCTAATCTAAAATTCCTAATTTAAAAACTAAGGAGTTTTTCCCCTATGTCTAATTTAAACCTGCTCTCCGCCACTTTGAGCCCATTCCCCCTCATCCTGACACAAGATGCTCACCGGTTGGAGGACCAACCTCCACTGCTAACACAGCCCAGGATCAGCAAATTCCCACTCAAAACGCCTAATTAGGTTATTCCCACACCATCATCCTCCATCTCACCCGTCCCTGTGGGCACTGCAGGAGCAGCTCCACCTTGGCACCAACAAAAGGAGGAAAAACCCCATTATTCCTCCCTCTTACGCTCATTCAAGTCACAAGTGACTCTCCAACTATATTTCAGCAACTAAATGAAAACTAAGGTTTAAACTGAATTCTGATAGCAATAGGATTAGAGCTGAAACACCCAGAGAACTGTGTAAACATTGCTGGGAGTATCTGCAAATCCGAGTGCTCTGTAAGTCAATCTTCACTCGCGTGTGCTCCGTTCAGTTGCGGTTAAGATGAACTCAAGCTGGAAGCCTTGTCAGACTGACAGACCCGAGTGGAGTGGATTTGTGTCCGTGTAACTGCAGTCAGATGTTGTCCCCCTCAGCTCTCGGCATTCCTGGGGTCTGTGGGCTCACAGAGATGGTCAAATGCATTCAAAAAGTGCCTTCAGAAAACACCTGTTCTACAGGGGAAGTATTTCCTCCCCTTTGCCCAAACAGTTTTCATTGTGGGGGAAAAAACAAAAGAGTCTTTTAACATTATAAAATTTCTTGGAAATGCCTACATTGCTCCTGATTCATAGGATTTTGGAGTATTTTTCAAAGAAGTATAGAATCAAGTTTTCAAATAATATCTAATTTAATCTTAGATTGACTCCCTGGAGAGCGGGGCAGCTTAGGACCTCTTACTCCCCATAAATAATACGTGGAGCACTAGATGGGCAGCTCATGAGCTGAAAGGATCAGGTCTGAGCAGAGATTTTGGTAAAACATTTGAGTCAGCCAAGTTCCTGCTGGGTCATTTCACACAGGTAATATTTCAGGGTGAACGAGAAGATGCACCAGGGGAGAAGATCATGGTTTATGGTTGGCCTCAATGACCTTACAGGACTTTTTCAACCTCAGTGATTCTGCTGGATTCATCTTTCCATTGAGGTCCATCCACCCCGAGAAGAAGAGAGGGATGGGCAGCACCTGAATTTGCCAACTGCAAAAACCACTTGGTGGTTTACAGAAGGGTTCAGTCCTGTCCATGAGTCTTCCCTGGGTTCACTCCAGGCAGGAGAAGAGCAATCTGAATGCTTTATTTACTCTTTGCAGGGCTGTCAGAAGATCATTCCTTCAGAGGGGGCGTGAGGGTTCATCTCCTTGCACGGGAAGTTGATCCTTGATACGAAAGAAAACGCAGGATTCGTCAGTGGGAAAATCTACTAATAGATTAAAGGACTCTGCAGCAACCTTTTTAAGGTTATTTATCAGCAATTTATTAATCCAGTTGGAACAAAACCGAGTGTTGTTTTCAGGATTCATTTTTCAGGCTGCAGCCTCACACCAGATGACACTCGGGCGCCGGCTCTCGGGGAATACACATCAAACCCTGGTTCATAATTTATGTAATGACATATACTTGGACACTGATTAGCTACCTTATCAGCCCTGTAATAAAGGAAGCATAACCCCTAGTTTATCATTCATTTATCTGAAGTCATTTTGAATAATATCACAAGATTGTAATGTAATCATTATGCTGTACAGCATGTGTGGGCCAGTACACTACACTGGCAGTGTCAGAGGACTGTCAGAGTTCATACTACTTAATTTGCTCACTTCTTACACATTTATGAAATTGGAGTCAACAGTGTGGTGGAGCAGGGATATTCTGGGCAAGAGACTTCCACAAATTGTTAACAGGGTGTTCCAAGGGAGGGTGGAGAAGCAGGAGAGAAGATGAAAAGAGGATTTGAGGTGGAATTATTGGGTGGTGGAGGAATGGGTTGAACATCCTCCACCCAAAGCACTCTCTGGCTTTGCTGACACTTTGTGCACAAGGAAAAGGTTCCCCTTTAGTCATCTTGAAACCCTCTGCAATCCAAAGGGGTCTGCAGAGCTGGGAGAGCTCCTGATTAAATCAAGGAGCTCACAATGAGACCCACAGGCTGAATAAACACCCGGGTCCTGCATCCCCTCAGCTCTGGGAGGGCAGAAGGCACATGGGGAGATCTTGGAATCCCAAGTGCAGCTCCATCCCTCTTCCCAAGGCTGCTTGGGGGTTTATAACCAGCTTTCACAACATTTTACATTTATATTTGGGAATCTGAGCTTTTGGGAATGGTGTTCATTCAGGGGCTTGGCTTTCCCTTTTTCCTAGACTTCATGATCTAGGAGAGAGATTTGGACACAGCAACTGGTCAAGCCTGAAAGAATTGGGAAAAACCCCACAGTATTTATATATATTAATATATGTTTGTGCTGTTCTCATGGAATTCAGTGCTCGGCTTCCCATTTTTTGAGTGCCTGGGGTGCACAACTGGAAGTCTACAGCAAAACCCAGCGAGCCTCACCCAGAACACGGGGCAGGAGTGAAACAGCAGCAAAGACATCTCAGAACCTGCTCCTCACCCGGCCTCCCACCAACATTACGTCCTCTCAAACCTTAATTTCATGGATCTGGCGGGGTTAACACCAGGTTAGCACCCCAGGATGAGAAATGGAGGATTTGGGGGATTTCCAGTGGCTGGGGCAGGCGGAGGGGCCTGGCTGGTGCCGTGGCAGAGCCACAGCCCTGACAGATGAGAGGGGCTGATGGATGGAAGAGCTGGTGACAGGTTTCACTGGGATAATGATTGCTGGGCAGCAGGAGCCATTAGGGTGTCACGGAAAAACCCCCAAGATTAATGAACAGCACGAGTTGGGTAAGTAATGAAAAAGGGGAAAGGATGGGAAGAGTAGCATAATGTTTATTTTAAGATACTTCATCAAAAGAAACGAATAATTAAAGCTGCAGTTCTTTTCTGACGTGAGTTTAGGGAGATTGTAACTGCAAAAAAAAAAAAAAAATTAAATAGAAATAAAGCACAGAGCTGAGTATCAGTGTCCCAGTGGGAAGAGTGGAAGGACCTCTCCAGACAGCCCCAGCAGAGCGAGAGGATGGATGACGTGAGAATCTCTTCCTTCTGTGACTGCCAAACATTCCCTGCTCCATCCCTCCCATATAAATAACCATTTCACCATTAGAGATTAAATGTTTAGTGTAAAAACAATTAAATTTGTTTTCTAGCCCTTTTTAATGCACGGCAGTAAAATCAGATCATTTAATCATCAATCCCGCATCCAGCGTTTATTCCCCAGAAATGCAATTCCAGTCACAATTTTATTTCTATCAGAATAAAAATATATTCCCCAGATTTCACCAGAGAAGCTCTTCAGTAAATTTTGGCACGTGGGTTCAAAGTTGATGGGAAAAGAAGGGAAAAATCAGCAAATTATCCCTGGGTGCAGCAGAGGGGATGGGTCAGTGGGGGAGAGGGGACGACCAGGCCTTGCAGGACAATTCCAAGCTGGAATTCCTGCAGGGATCACACTGATGGAGATCAAATGATATTAAATGACTGGGATTGCATCAAGCCCAGGCTGAAGCAGATGAAGCAAAAAAATTAAAGGAGTGTGTGATGCCCTGCACAGCTGGAACAGCGACAGAACCGCAGGAAAAACGGGAATAAACTTGGAATAGGGGTCGTCAGCTGGTGCATGAAACAAGCCAGGCCCCTCTGAAAGACTGGAAATTTAAATATGAATGAAACTTAGGAAATTCTGCTTCAATTTAAAANAAAAAAAAAAAAAAAAAAAAAAAAAAAAAAAAAAAAAAAAAAAAAGGAATCTCAATAATCCAAGGAACAATTCACATTTAAAACAGGTTTTGTGGGATCCCGGAAATAACAAATATATGAAATATAAATGAACAAAGGACTAAGGCAGTAAAATGTGCAAAGATGTCATGATATCATTTCAAATACTGCAAAACATCACTTCAATCTACAAACAAAACACACCTAAATTATAATGAAATCTGGAGGGGTTTTCAAACTTCAAAGCAGAAAGGGCAGCCAAAATTCGGAAAAAAAATAATTCCTTTCTCATTTTTCCAGTTTTACACCACAGCAAAGTTTATTTTTTTCTTCCTAAAATAAGAAAGTCCTTGACAATTTTTGCCATAGAAAGGACTCAGGAATATCTGAAGCCACTTCTGGACTTTCTGGTGCCACAATTACTTTGCCTAAAATATTCTTGGAAATGAACTTTGTCCCAGCCTCTGTTCAATCCGAGTGTGTAACTGGACATTTATTCCCTGAGGGCACAACAATAAAGCAGAAAAACCGGGTTTGGATGGTCAGAAAGTTCAAAGGCCTGCTCAAACACACGTAAATAAATTAGAAAATATTATGAGTACTTCTGTCTCGGACTTTTCCATGTTATCACTCATGAAGCACTTTGATAACAAACTCCTTTTTTTTTTTTTTTTTTTTTTTGGGGATATTTGCAAAAAAGCCATTCGTCAAACAAACGTTTCTCCACGGCTGTGTTTGCTGCATTGCAAAATAAATAATGTAATCTGTGATGTCACTGCAGAAAGATGCAGAATTCATAAGATGTGATCCGGGCAAGGAACAGATATTAGACCACATAGTTCCAGCATTTTTTTTCCAAAGGTCTTTGGGAATGTTGTCGATACTGACTCCTTGAGAGATGCAAGTGCTTGCCAAGTACATCTGCCTGCAAATTGTGCCTCCGCCACCTTCAGCAGGCAAATCCAGGGAAAATCTGAGGGATGTGACGTAACTTCAGATATCATTTCTGTCACGTCTCCCACCTGCACGTGAACAGCAAATTCTTGTGTCACCCAGCCCTGGATGGAGAGCTCTGAGAAGGAATTAATGTCTTCAGGTTCCTTCATCACCTCCAGCTTGTGCCCAGCCCAGTGCAGGATGATTCCCCCCATTTCTCTCCCCTCTATTCCAGAATCACCTTTGCAAAAGGATTGGGGCCTCCTAATCCCTCTGGTCCCTCCCTGGGCTCTGACTGCTCCTCTTCTCCCCCACAGATTCTATCTCTTTTCAAATTTAAGCTGGAATTTCATTTCTAATTGTCACTGGGCTTGAGCCCCTGTGTTTTCCAATGGAATATAAACCAGAATAACAGAATCATGGAATCTTTTTGGGTTGGAGGGGACCTCAAAGCCCACCCAGTGCCACCCCTGCCATGGCAGGGACACCTCCCACTGTCCCAGGCTGCTCCTGTCCCAATGTCTAACCTGGCCTTGGACATTTCCAGGGATCCAGGGGCAGCCACAGCTTCTGTCTCCAAAAATTATCCCAAGATAAACCCACCACAAAGCCCAGCCTGTCAGTCAGAGCTGGAAAACACCCCGAATGTTAATAAAGAAATGTAGGTCAGAATCAGTTGCTCAGCCCCACAGATGTGAGAAGAAGCTTCTTCCCAGTCCTTACCCACACAAACCAGTTCATCCAAACATCCCCTGACAGCGTGTCCTACTGAAAAACCTCTTTTTTTAAATATACCATGATGAGATCTGGTTTCATTCTAAAAATAGATCCCCATCATTTGCGCTCATATAAATTTTTACCTCCATAACATCCCCTACCAAGCAATTGCTGGTCACCAGACAGAACCACCTCTCCCAGTGGCTCTATTCTGCAGCAGCTGCTCAGGTGGTTAAAAAACCCATCCTTACTCTGTTGACTTTAATTTGCAATTGCTCATTTACCTTAAGTGACACCCATAATGCCTCTCCCCGTGAGCCTGACGTGCTCCTGCTGAAACGGTGCGAGCAGGGAATAGGTTTGGAAGTGGACATGGTAGCACGGCTGATAATTAAGGTTAGAACCAAAATTAGCCCAGTTATTTACTAGCAGTGATTTTAACACCTGCTCTACGCAGTGCTGCAGCTGCAGATCCAGAAAAAAAGCTGGATTAGGAGGGCATCCTGTTGGCTGAGGGTGCATTTATTACCTGGTAGGGCTCTTTTGAAGCAGGAATCTTTCTCCAGACCCTCCCAAAAAACGCTCACAAGTGGCCCTGCAGCCTGAAGTGCAGACAGCTTTATCCCACCTGCACCAGCACGCCGTGAGGAGCACTTACATCGTGCTACATCTATCACATAATTAATCCCAACATCACTACACGAGATCTCATGTGAGATAATATTTTCCGGAAATGTTATGCTACAAAAAGGTCAAATATCATATAATTTTTTTTTTTCCCTCTCCTTTCAGCCGTGTTTACCCTAAGATATTAGGTTCCAGAAGGTAAAAAAGAACAATAACGTTTGATAGTCCAGTGAATGGGGGTGGGCTGGATGACAGGCACACGCCTGCTGAGCAGCCACAGCCTGGTGGTGGCACAGGCTGGAGGAGTCAGGGAGCATCCAGATGGGCTCCTGCAGAGCCTTACACATTGTGGGCACAATAATCAGTTGTATATGTTATATTTATATTTATATTTAATTTTTATTGTTATTTTAAATTTTTATTTATTTATAATTTTTGCGTTTACTTTTTAATATTTTTATTATTTTTTAATTTTTTATTTANTTTTTTCCATTATTTTTATATATTTGAAAGCTGTTTCCCACCAGACCAGCCCAAGAGTGGGACATCCTTGCTCACAGGCAGGGATGTCACCCAAGAAGAGATTCGGCATTGGAGTAGCAGAGGAGGAAAATATCCTGAAGAGATGTCACTCTTTGATTCTCATCTTTAAATCAAGAGGAAGAACTAACTTCAGGCTGGACAACAGTTGGAGCTGTTTCCTGTTCCAAAGCACCCCAAACCTGCTTCCCAAAGGTCCTCTCCTGGTCAGAGCCAGTCCAAGGCCAGGTTGGAGAGATCTGGGGGAGTGGAAGGTGTCCCTGCCCATGCAGAGGGTAGAACAGGAGGAGATTAAAGGTTCCTTCCCACCCAGACCATTTTGTGAATCTGTGATTGTCTAATTCCAGAAGGGATGACAGTGAAATTTATCTAAATTACTCCATTTCCCTCTCTCATGAACCTGAGCAATTCCTTTTGCTGGGAACCTTCAAACCCCGGCCTGGATCAACCATTCCCATTCACTCCTCCATGAAAACAAGACATAAAATTTACAGAACCAGAACCCTCACCTGAATGTCCCTCTGATGCACCTCCACGACTTCCATACACCCATAAACCTATGGATTTATATGTTATCAGTACCTGCTGTATTATTTATGAACATCAGGTGGGAGCTGAGCCTTGCAGCAGGTGAGGCAGCGATTCCTGATCCCATCCCAGCCAGGAAAACGCACAGGGAAACACAACCATGGACATCTGCTTTGGGCTGGCCATGGCACACTCCCTCCTCCAGGGACAGGGATCCTTCCCTGCCCTCCCAAGGATTCTGTTCTGGAAAGGAAACCGAGCCAAGGAAGGCCCCGGGTTTCATTCTTGATTTATTTCACGGATCTGATGGAGAACTGTTGTGGCCTCTCATCAGCGACGGGCGGGGTCTGGAATAAAACTCTGCCTTGCTTCTGCGGAAAGATTAAAGTGTTTTGGAAGGCTGAGAAAATGTCCCTTTCATTTCAGTATTGATTGGTCTTTATTGAACACGCACACTCCTGCTAACGCTGCCTTTGGTGGGTTTTCTTTGGGTTTGCTCAGTTTTCACTTCTTTCATGACTTCAAGTGCTTTTGACAGTAATTTTCCCTTTGCTTAACTCAATCAGCTATTGATAAAATCCAACCTGAGATGCTGAGTCCTTAAAAAGAACCCGTGGGTTTTTTTTTTCTTCCTCTATTCTTTAAAAAGTACCACTGCCCGTATTTACTGTGAACCATCTGTTACACGTCTAATTAAAATATATTTGTAATGAGCTTATTAGTGCACGGAATATGTCCCGAACAGGATGTCAGTCAAGAACCGATTGTTTCGGGAGATAAGATACCTTAAACTTCTATTAGTGTAACAAAACCACGCGCTGGCGTTTTCATCCTGTATAAAAGCAAATTCCAAGAGGGCAGGAATTCACACACTTTTTGTAATAATTTCCTCTTCAAATGTGTGGCTGCTCCTTTCTAATCTAGAGTCAGATGGCCCCTTATAATTGCAGTATCAAATCTTTGCCTCAGTTTTCAACTGCAGGTGATTTCAAATGATTAAAGATGCACAACAGGGAATAAACAAAAATGCTTACATGCAATTATTTTTAATTAGTATTTGGCTATAAAGTGTGTGCCTTCATAAAAAAGTCTGTTATTCACATAAACATCTGTTACCATACACACAAGGAAACACACTGTAAGTCTGTCATCACATCACCAAAACAGAATATACTAAGGAAGGCTGGACAGGAAAGCCAACACTTTTGAGTTTTTAAACAAAAGATACAAGCATAACTGCCAAAACAGACACTGCACCACACCTTTCAATTAGCACAGCTCACAATCAAAGGAAGAGCTATTACCAATGGAATTATACTTGAAAATGTTAAAATAGATGGAATTATTCTTTGAAAACAATGGAATCTGTAAGCACAAGACGATTTCAAACTCTTTACTAATTTTGCACCAGCGAACATAATCAAAACGCTTCCTGTTTGCACAGTATCTCTGGGTACTCTTCTGACAACTTTTTAAAATCTTTCTTATTTTTTTTTTTGCTCATTATTTAAGCCCTCTCAGAAAAATAAAAAAAGCAAGAAAAAAAAAAACAACAAACCCACCACCAAACCCCTGCTGCGGCGTTTGCCCATAAATAACCCCGCAGCGCTCAGTTCTGGCCTCATTTTGCAGAGCCCGACTCAGGGACGTTGACATATTTTATATTTTAAGCAAGCACGCGACAAACAGCGAAGTAAGAGAGATATACAGAGCGATATAAATTAATACCACCGTAATTGATAGGTGGAGATAAGGCTGCTCTGAGGAATACCGAGAATAAAATGAAGAGGAGGTGTGAGAGCACCTTGCACATGAATTACTGAGTCGGTGGGAATTGCTGAGCTCTGCTGAGAGGAAGCTCTTGGAAACACCTCCAGCAGTCAAACTTAACACCTTACCTCCACCAGCAGAGAAACCCACGGCTTTGACCACCAAATGACACAGCTCACTTTGCATGAAAGTAAAATTGTTTAATTAAGAAGCGCACGTGACGGGCTCTGCCAGTTGCGCCTCGGCGTTGCCCACAGCCAGAAAGGAGAAATTCCTGCTCCTCAATTGTGCCTCTGCTGGGACCAATAACCAACCCTGGCAGCAGAGCCACCCTGGGGGTGCTGCTGGCCAAGGACAGGGATGGACACCCCACCTCTGACCCTGCCCCAGCACTTTGCCCCAGCACAAATCTTCCTGCGTTTCCTGAGAGAGCTCGTGTGCCTCAAAATCCTTCCTCCACCAGTTCTTGATGAGCCTCCTCTGGGCCCGGCTTCCTCCTCAGAGCAGCCCCTCTTGGCCCAGAGAGAAGCCAGAAGTGCCCTCAGAGTTTCTAATGGCAAAGATGACCCTCTGCAGGGAAGCAGATCCGAATCTTTCCCAGCTCCCGTTGATTTACAAGCCTTCTCCTGCACATCAGCATTTCATATATCTTCCCAAGTGTCAGGAATATGAAAGCCATACATTACACCCAAAGAATGGCCCAGTTCATTACTATCATTTTATTTATTTAACAAATACGGTATTTAATCAGAAGGCACTGACAGCTACAATTGTTTATTGCAATCATACAACACGGCAATAAATAAACATTGCACATTAAGTAGAAGGTAGAAGGATCACTGGAAACATCCCACATAAAAAAAAATCCTTCCTCAGAATTCCTCACTAACGGACAGTATTTGTAAATCTATTGACAAAGAGCTCCAAAAAGATGGAGCAGTAAATAAAGCACGTGAGAGCAGACAAGGAAGGTTTGGCTTTCAGACAAGCAAATTAATTTCTGGGTTGACTCCAGAAGAGAACGACTTCCAGTCGGCTCTGGCCTAGGACAGTCACATATCACACCCTCTCTCATAAATCAAAACAGCCCCAGGAAAGGCTGATCTGCCTTTTAGTGATCAACAATTTTCCACTGTATAAGATGCAAATCACGACTCCTCCAAAGCATCCATGAGATGGGGTGGGCACCCCACACCCAGCCCTGGGCAGCTGCACTTCACCCCCTGGAGTGGGGTCCGTCCCCAGAGGAGCTGGGCCATGTCACAGCCCACAGCCCTCCACTTCTCCTCCTTCCCTTCTCTCTGGAGTCTGTTCTCAGCTTTGTGCGTCCTGACCGATTCACAAAAAAGCCAAGAAAATGTATCTCCACTTCAAAAGCCTCGGATTTCAGGCTCCCTCCTGCTTTCCTGCCAGCAGAAAGTGGGTTTTGCTTTAAGACACCTCAGCTCTCCCAACTTCAGCGAGAGTTTTGCAAGACTTAGTGGAGCAGGAGTGTCTCAATAACCGTGACAGATGGCTGGGCCTGAGAGAAGAAATAACCATTTTCCTCCTGACATTTGCTACATTGCCGTGGCAGGGAGAAGCTTGCCTTCACTGCGTAGGACTCCCCAGGTTGAGAATAAAGTCAGCACTTTTCTTTATTTCTCTTCTCCTCTGCTCTTCCCTCTGGTTTAAAAGCACCTATCATCCAGCTTGGAATGTTCACTTTGAGGGAAGAAGCTTTAACTCTTTGTCCCTTAAGAAGAGGCAAACTCAGAAGGAAAACAGATCAATGCCAGGCAGTGTCACCTGGGGATGGCAGGGACCCTCTGCCAGCTGGCCTGGGCAGGGACAGCCCCCTCACCCTCATCACTCTCCAAGGACTGGAATTGTTTCTGAATATCCTGGTCCTTGTACTCTGAAGATGTGAAAAACGTGTGGATGTGGTTCTTGGGGGCGAGGTTTAGTGGTGGCCTCGGCAGTGCTGGGGAATGGTTGGACTGGATGATCCTGGAGGGCTCTTCCAACCCCATGGATTCTGTGGTTCCATGGACACATCTCAATCTGAGCCTGCAGACAAGGAAAAAGGAACTGAATTGCACTTCAAAGAGTAAAGGGACAAAGGGCACAGAGACGACAGCAACCAAGAAGTGACTGACTCCTCCCTGTCAAGTGGAAAATGCAGCAAATCCTCAAACAGCTCCACGTGTTTTGGTTTCAAGAGGCAGAAAAAGCAAAGTGAAATTGTTACGTTCATTCTGTTACATATTATATGCTAAATAAACGCTATTTATGGGGCTTAATTCTGAAGCTTTATTTTTTTGCCTTTTTACAATTATTTCAAAAGAAGCTGATGGCAGTGACAAAAAATATTAAAGTGATGCACCCAAGAAGGTTAAACCTCCAGCGTGGGCTGCTCGGAGGAGGTCAGCTGGAGCTTTGAAAGATGGTTTTAGCAGGAACTCGATGAATGAAACTCTTCAAAAGCATTTCTAAGTGCTAATTAATGCAAGTCCTAGAGATAAACAAAGCAGAGAGGAGCAATTGTGCCTGCAACAATGTGAGGACTTCAAATGAGTGTCACCTCTTTGAAGGAGGAATTTCAGTTCTTCACTTTATAAATTAATCTGTCTCCAGAAGCCTATTATTCCTCTAAGCATACAACTTAAAAACAGGATGTATTTGGGAATTTCCCATTGAGGGAAACATGAAATAATGTGACAATACTTGTGTCTCGCGCTGTGCCAAAAAAAATCTCGTGTTTCTTTGTGAAGTTTGACTCAGAACCAGCTGATTCCTCGAGGCTCCCAAATGCCACCGCAACAACAACCACTCTCCGGTTTCCATGACCATGGAGAAAAATTCCAGTGGCAAAACAGCCTCACAGCCCAGAAGGCAAATAAAATGAACTCAGCTTTATGGATGTGTTGGTTTTTTTCCCCTTAAATCTCACGATTGCAAAGCAATCAGCTGGATGGGTTGAGGATGGGGGGGAGGCTTTATCAACCCCTTTGTTAATTAAATGCACCCCTTGGTTTTATTTCAGAGTTTATCCAAAGTTTTGCATCGGGCTGCTGCAGGTGGCAGAGAATCACAGAATCTCAGGATGGTTTGGGCTGGAATCACCCAGTGCCACCCCTGCCATGGGCAGGGACACCTTCCACTGGTAGAAAATAAATACAAATAATTAAACTAGGGGGATAAATCTTTTCCCACTGAAGTCAGTGCAAAGATCCCTTTGATTTTTATCATGGAATGGTCAGAGTTGGAAAGGACCTTAAAGCTCGTCTAGTTCTACCCCTTGCCATGGGCAGGAACACCTTCCACAATCCCAGGATGCTCCAAGCTCTGTCCAACCTGGTCTTGGACACTGCCAGGGATGGGAATGCAAGAGCTCAGACACTGGAGAAAAAATAGTAAGAACACATCTTTTATTTGCCTTGGAAATACTTTGGAAAGGTAACAAATATCTGGAGGAATCATGAGCAAACACAGTAAATATCCTCCCAGAAAACAAGGAATATTGTCAGGTGGTGTCCAGGCCACTGGTAGCATCGTAGAAATCTTACATGTGGCAGCTGCTTTCCTTTTTCCCTGTTATTTTAATTAGTCAGAGCAACAAAGTCCCGGTTGCAGAAGCCCCTGATTCTTTGGAATGCCAGATATTCCAAGCTTTCCTTAGAACTGGGGGAATCTCAAAGAATGCCACTTCTCTCTTCCCATTTTTCTGACTCTGCCTAAACATTTCCCAGGTAAAACCTGCAGCACACTTTGCAGCCAGCAGGAGATGGAGGATTTTTCCCTTTTCCAGTTGTCCCATCCATATCTCTAAGCACAATTTTATTTAAGTGCTGCAGCAAGAAGACTTGTCCAGCCTGTTTCTTTCCTGCAGCATCCATCTCTGAGTCCCCTGATTTCCCATCTCCTTCATCTGGCTGGGATCCACCAGGAGATGACATCCCACCACTGCTGCACTAAAGCCATAAATTCATTCCCTGCCTGCCCAGAGGCACCCCGGTGTGTTTCACACCACACAAACTTGTGACATCCATAATGTTTTATAAACTCCTTTTTTACCCGTGTTTTCTCTTTTCCTGCAAATCCTTAATTAGCCACGCTCCTGCTCAAGCAAACTGGATTTTTTTTTTCAGGGATAGGGACCTGAAAAACTCTTCCCAGTTTTCTTTGAAGACCCAGGGCTGACTCAGTGGTGAAAACACTAAATTATCACTGTGCTGAGAATAATAAATGACTATCAGCCAAAATCTCTGCTTCACTCTGGCAAACAGAAATACTTCTGTGGATGCCTGAGTGGTACAGGAACCATCTGCACCCTGGGGGTTGTGTTTGCTCCACCCCAGACAGAATGGGAGTGGGAAATGTTTGGTAATTTCCTCACTCTGCTGTTACACACCACACTCACCTGCAGCTGCTACACGCAGAGCAGAATTAGTGTTTGCAGTTTTACTCGTGAAAGTTTTTTTTTTTTCCCATTTTAACCCTTTCCTAGATTGTTTTCCACAAAAACTGCAGCAGCTAGCAGGTCTCCCTTTGAATTTTTCCCCTTCATTTTCTTCTTTGAGGCTTCCAGGTTCCCCGTTGTCAGGTTTCACATAACCCTGCCACAGCTGTCAATATTTTTCTCTGCAGAGCTGAGGTGAACGTGGTGGAAAGCACTCCGTGGCTACTGAGGAGCTTCTTCTTGTGGAGAAGGGATCCGTGGATTTCACCTCCTCTCCATTGGCACAGGCCAGAAAATAAACATGCTTTTAGCCACCCCATTTGTGCCTCAACCTTTCAGCACCCTGGCCACTTATCACGTTTTTCAAGGTCACCCACTAACGCCGTCTCCCCAGTTGCCAAATCGATGCGAGCAACATCACACTTCCCATCAAAACAGTTCTGCTTAAACTCAGACCCCATGGAAAAAAAAGAAAAAAAAAAGAAAAAAATGTTCTCTGCAGCAGCTCAAATGTCTCAGGAAGAACCAAAGAACACAGGGCAAAGTCCTGAAAAACAAAGGGTTTGCACGGTTAAATTTGACTGAGCACCAGGACAGGCATTCAGGACATCCTTCAGCAGCTTAGTTAAGTAAAGTGGCCATGTTTAAGCAGGGTTAGTAAGGCTGGGACTAAAGTTAAGCCAAGAGTCAAGCTCTCTGATGTCTCCTGGTTTAGCACTGCAGGCAAATGGGAGCTGCCAGGGAAGGAAGGCACCGAGGCTTTGGAGAGACGAGGACATTGTGATTTCATTCCAGGAAAAGTAAACACCTACACCGCAATTTAAATAATTTCCAATATTTTTTCTCTGCATAAGACTAATTCCCACCAGTGTTTGCAAAAGCCTTTTTATAGACTGCTCTGTATTAGAGCCAACTACCACAGGAAAACCCCAGATCCTCCCAGGATTCCCAAACACCCAAGTCCTTCAGTGCTGTGTGGACTCCACCATCCCACAACCTTCATCCCACATTCCCATCTGGATCCAAGAGGGAGTGATCTTAAACTGAAAAAAGGTAGATTTAGATGGGATTTGGGGCAGGAATTGTTCCCTGGAAGGGTGGGCAGGCCCTGGCACAGGGTGCCCGGAGCAGCTGTGGCTGCCCCTGGATCCCTGGCTGTGCCCAAGGCCAGGTTGGACATTGGGGCTTGGAGCAGCCTGGGACAGTGGGAGGTGTCCCTGCCATGGCTGGGGTGGCACTGGGTGGCATTTAAGGTCCCTTCCAGCCCAGGCCATTCAGGGATTCTGTGATTCTACGCCAGAGAATTTTGGCCCTTGGTTTATGACCAGGCCAGCACAGGGGATTTCCTGACGTAGGATGGAACCCTTCTTTTTAGGATGAGACAATGGACAATTCTGTTCTGTCTTCAATTGCTCCAAGGGGTTATTTACTGTTTCCAGGCTTTATGGGAAGATGTTTTTCACCTCTGACTAGAGCACAATTTATAGGAGGAAAATTTACTCCTACACTGGACTTTTCAAATCCCACGCTGCTGTTTGTGTTACATCCCAGCTGCGTATTTGTGTGGGCACTTCACTCTCGTCTGTTCCCATCCAAAATTCCCCTCCCAACCAAAAGGTCCCAGAACCAGGAGGAGCCTCTGCAATGATTCAGACCGAAATCAACTGTTATTTACATGAAATAAACTTCTCCTGGATGCCAGGTTGCCAAAATGGATTATTTACTGGAGCCCCGTTGTTGCACCTCCTGGTCGTGCCGCACGCCGGTGTAAGATCCACAATGATTGCAACCCATTAGTAACTGTCACAACAGAGCTCCTGCTACAAAGGAAGGAGACAGGGAAAAATACCTCCTACCCAGCAACTGGAAATTGGATTCAGGAGACATATTTATTTTGGATTTGGAGCTTGGTTCCCTGCGTGATCGGCGGCAGCTCGCTCACCTGGCCCGCTCCACGCCTTCCCCCTCTGAGGAGGGGAATGAATCGTGTTTTCCCTGCTCTGCAAACGTCATTTTTACTCTCGGATGGAAATGGCCAAGTGCGGGATCAGGGCCGTTAACCTTTCCCGCGGGATAATCCCGGGATCCGCCCCCGGAGCCGCTCCCAGCCCGGTGACTCTTGGATGTCCCCGGGCCATGGAAGGCAGGAGCCTCCCGTGCCAGAACATAAAGCCTTTAAGTAGGAGCAAGATTAACTTCCCCGGCCAGAAACGGCACTGGGGAGGCCGGGAGAGACACGGATAACAGCAGCAGGAGAAATTCCAGGGATTTTGTGTCTGCACCACTCCGGGCTGTGGCTGTGGAAGAGCCCCCGATTTGCTGCTCAGCCTGAACTCCCCTTAAACCCACCAACACCTCCTGCTCCCAGCCCAGGGAGGAACAACTCACACTCAGCACAGCCCGCAGAATCCACTGTCCTTTTAATCGTGGTGATGTTCTCACTTTGCACCAGAGTCCTGCACAGGAAAATTACATCCCTGAAAAAAATTCCGATCCCCTCGTAGGGGCAGCAGCTGTTGAAATAACTGCTTTGCAATGTAATCCCCTTGTTCAATAATTCTTTGCCTTCCAACGTTGTAATTTACATTTTTTTTTTTTTTTGCCAAGGAATCAAACTGGTACTTAAGTATGAGAATAACTGAGGATCCTGCCTTTGTCTCCAGCCAACTGATATCCTAAGCCCTGCTATGACATTATATAAATATTCAAAAAATGCTTGTGAATGCCGTAATTTCTCCAGGTCTCACAAATGAGGAATTATCCAAGTAATGGATTATGAATGGAGTAGTAACGTATGGAAACATTACCCACCCAAAACATATCAGAGCTCCCAAAGACTCGACATGAAACAAAATGTGTTAGAGGTTTAACAAAATAAAGCTGTCCCCTGAGATTCAGCCTCACTAATTCTTATTAAAAAAAAAAAAAAACTCCAGAAAGGTGAAAACACTTACAGACACTGTTTATTTCTAAATATTATCAGCTGAAGGAGTGCAGCCAGGAGGATGTTATTTTAAAGTACCTGCTTATCCCGCTACAAAATTTGCAAATTTAAAGTGAAATCTTGAAGCTTGATAATCCAAGATTTCCAGAATGAGTTTTTTTAGCAGGTTGTGCCTTCTCCTCACCAAGCTCACAATTATGTTCGTATTTTGCCTCTAGTTGATAAATTTATAAAAATATGTAAATGTAGTTAATTTGGCTGTATTTTGAAGCAAATTGTTTGAATAAAAATTCCAGGCAGTGACTGGCACAGGGTGCCCAGAGCAGCTGTGGCTGCCCCTGGATCCCTGGCAGTGCCCAAGGCCAGGCTGGACATTGGGGCTGGAGCAGCCTGGGACAGTGGGAGTTGTCCCTGCCACAGCAGGAATGACACTGGGTGGGCTTTAAGGTCCTTTCCAACCCAAATAATTTCTTGATTCTGTGAGTATTTGCCTGCTGAGCCCGGGGTGATTGTTGTGCCTGTGCCTAAAATCTCCGTGGAAGAAATTCCTGCAAAGTTTATGGAGCTGCTGGCACCACTCTGAGAAGCCATTGCTCAACCCAGCCCTGCTCTGCTGTCAGCAGGCCAGACCCTTCCACCAGTTCTTACTCAAGCATCCCTTACTCAGGAGAGTGGGGCAGGGGTAAAGATTACTCATCCCAGGAGTTGCAAAACCGCTGCTGAAGGTTTCTGCCCTGGAACCAGCCATTGTATGGGAATGACTGAGGGTGGGAGCAGCCAGCCTGCCTTCTGGGAAAGAAGGTTCTAGGAATTAACTCTAAACTAATTTAAGAAGTTATTGTTTACTGAATTCTTTTTCCTTTCCTTTCCTTTCCTTTCCTTTCCTTTCCTTTCCTTTCCTTTCCTTTCCTTTCCTTTCCTTTCCTTTCCTTTCCTTTCCTTTCCTTTCCTTTCCTTTCCTTTCCTTTCCTTTCCTTTCCTTTCCTTTCCTTTCCTTTCCTTTCCTTTCCTTTCCTTTCCTTTCCTTTCCTTTCCTTTCCTTTCCTTTCCTTTCCTTTCCTTTCCTTTCCTTTCCTTTCCTTTCCTTTCCTTTCCTTTCCTTTCCTTTCCTTTCCTTTCCTTTCCTTTCCTTTCCTTTCCTTTCCTTTCCTTTCCTTTCCTTTCCTTTCCTTTCCTTTCCTTTCCTTTCCTTTCCTTTCCTTTCCTTTCCTTTCCTTTCCTTTCCTTTCCTTTCCTTTCCTTTCCTTTCCTTTCCTTTCCTTTCCTTTCCTTTCCTTTCCTTTCCTTTCCTTTCCTTTCCTTTCCTTTCCTTTCCTTTCCTTTCCTTTCCTTTCCTTTCCTTTCCTTTCCTTTCCTTTCCTTTCCTTTCCTTTCCTTTCCTTTCCTTTCCTTTCCTTTCCTTTCCTTTCCTTTCCTTTCCTTTCCTTTCCTTTCCTTTCCTTTCCTTTCCTTTCCTTTCCTTTCCTTCCCTTCCCTTCCCTTCCCTTCCCTTTTTCCTCGTATGCCTTTTCTTCCTTTTCACCTTTTTTCCTCTTTTTTTTCCCTTTTTTCCCCTTTTCTTCCTTTTCTTCTTTTTATTTTTTTTTTCTTTTCCCCCCATTTTTTTCCCCCTTTTTTCCTTCCATTAAAAGTTGCAAAGCCTGAAACAACAATGATTTTTTTTTTTTTTCCTGTAGAATATCCCAAAATTGTAGGAACTTTGCCTCTTGGCCAGGCTGTGTTGGCTCAGAGCCAGACTGGATGTCTCCATTCTCATCCTTTCCCGTACTCTTTCCATGAGCAAAATAAAAACTGGTTGGTTGGTTTGGATTATTTTTGAAGTGAAGCAAAGCAGAGGCTCCTATGGACAAATTCCCAATTGCATCACCCGTGATGGGGCCTCTGGCACGAACAAAAGTTGACAAAACCCATGGAAACAAACAGAAATGCTGCCATTGTCTTCAGCTGGCCTTGGCTTGGGGTCCCACAGCTTAAATTTCATCAAACAGGAATGAGCTCAGGATTAGATTGTCTTTGACTTCCCTAAAATTGTTCAGTTGCAGGCTGAGGGACATTTGGTGTCAGTGGTGTCATTGAGGGACATTTGGTGTCAGCAGGGAGGGAGAAACAGGGATGATGAAACTTTCATGTGAAGAAAAAGTGCCTGGATGCTTAAAAAATACTGTGATCACATAATATGCAGGGAAAAAAAAATTTAATCAAATATTTCCTGGATGACTGAGGCACTGAATTTCCCTCTTCCAGCCCCAACAGGGATCTCTGTGCAGGGCCATGCACCACATCTGCCCTGAACAGCTGGGATCAGGAGGAAATCCCTGTGCCACGAGTGGAAGTGCAGCAGAACATCCTCCTGCATTCAGACCCCAAAATAAGTCAAAAGGTCTTTGTGCCCTACACCAGACCACAGACATTGCTCTAAAAGACACTTGGCTGGTGTGAATATTCACAGGAATGAGAGGCACAGCCGTGGCTGGAAGCCAACCCACAGAGGAGATAGAACCATTGCACCTGAGAGACTCCCAGAGGGCTGCAGGGGGACTTTGGACAAGAGGGAATGGATTCCTGCCGACACAGAAGGGGTTTGGATTGGATTTCGGGCAGGAATTGTGTAGCCCTGGTTTTGTGCCTGAGGTGTTTCGGTTTTCTGAAATCCTTTTCCCAGGGAATTTTCTGTAAACAGGAGAAGTGTTTTTGTAACTGTAACTTTGTTTTTAATTCCTTTTCCTAGGAGGGACTTCCTCTTGATGTCCCTCTGCTCTGACCAATGTGAGTGAAGAGGTTTATCTTTGTTTCACCAATCGAACTGGTCTGTGTAGAATAGGATAAAGAAGGAGACACATCCCAAAAATAAAAGAGTCATTTTCAGCCTTCTGAGGTCGGAGTCTTTGTGTTGCTGTGGTGTAAAACAGAATTGTTCCCTGGGAGGGTGGGCAGGCCCTGGCACAGGGTGCCCAGAGCAGCTGTGGCTGCCCCTGGACCCCTGGCAGTGCCCAAGGCCAGGCTGGACAGGTTTGGAGCCACCTGGGACAGTGGGAGGTGTCCCTGCCCATGGCACTGGATGGGCTTTAAGATCACTTTCCACCCAAACTATTCTGTTATTCTGTGATTTTCTCACCCCAGGATCACATCAGGGCACGTCTGACCGCCCAGACCACCCCTGCCCCAAACCCCCACCCCTGGGACACTGAGCTCCCCACGGAGCACCCACCCCGCTCCGAGCAAACACCGGGGCCCCCAGACCTCTGCCAAAGTTTGTCTGGGCTTTGCAGCTTTAATGGGAACAGGGCTTGGTCCTTTAAATAGGTGCTATATTTATGGAGCAAGGAGTAGCCAAAACGTAGGGAAAGCTCAGCCAACTGCTTTGCTATTTTTGATGACACGACAAAGTCTGATTTTCATTAAGTTTTGCACATATATATATCAGGGGTCCTCCTAGGGACTGGGGAATGAATGCACTTTGTTTGAACTCTATGGCTATTATATACTACTTTTTATTGATTTTTTTTTTCCCCCCCTGTAATTCTCAATATAGTTCTTGTGTGTTCATGGAAAAATATTTATTTTTAGTCCCACCATTTTTCCAATGTGCTTGTTTTCCTCATAATTGTTTTCCTCCTGTTATGAACATTGCCTGATTACTGGGAACATCTTCCATGTTTCCTTAAAGAAAAAAAAAATACAAAAATATAACATTTAGGATTTACAATTTCAGGCAAAATGAAAGCAAAGCTTGGGTCGGTGTGTGTTATATGCTCTCAGATCTATATTTTTAGTTTCCAGTGGTGCCCTGCCCACATTTTTGGAAGGAGAACTTGCCCCTGAAGTAAATACACAACCTTGAGAAAAAGTTAAGACTTTCTGTTTCAGAATGTTTTCCCTAGAAAAATAAATCAGGAGGCCGACTTGGCCACCTGAAATGTCACTCCATCCTTCACCAGTGGCTTCAAGGGGTTCATTCAGCAGAGGGAGGGATAAGGAAGGGAGGAGGGCTGAGCATCTCCTGGCACAGAGAAAAGGGAGAACCTGGCACTGCCCTCAGGGTGGAGCCTAAAACCTTGGAATCCCTCCCAAACTCAGCTCAGCTCTCTGCAGGGTTTGGTGCTGGTCCTCCAAAGCTAAGCCAGGTTTTTGCAGCCTCGGGAGGAATTCAGTGGCCACCTTGGGATTGCCAGAAACCTCCTCCCGGTCCAGCCACAGATTTTTGGCCATTTGGGGGAAGACAGGAGGAGGGAACAGGGAGGTGGCAGCAGCCTGGGAATGCACCAGGGAGATGCAGCAGGGATGAAAAGCTGGAGCTGGTACTGGGAAGAGTGCAGGGCCATCAGGGAGCCATCTGGGAAAAATCATTTTATTTATAACTTAAGTAATAGCACAAGCCACACAGCAAATCGATTTGCTTTTGGATTCCAGCTATTGTCTGATTGCCCAGACAAACAGCATCCAGTTTAAGTGGAGTCCACGGCAGTAATAACAAAGAAGGAACACAAATTTTAATTATGTTTCTCCAAGTCTGTATAAGTATTGGAGAGCCACATAAAAATGATTTTTTTTTTTACTAACTTGCAGTTGAAAATGTGTCATTAAAAGCTATGAGTCTGATTTTCTGCTCTGCTGGTCAGGATATTAACCAAAATGATAAAGTATTCGCTGTTTGAGGGGAGAAAAAGGAGAGGGAAATAAATGCTGAAGGTTCCATGCCAGAGATATTCTGAGAGTGATGCTAAAATGAGAAACTTCATCACCCTTCACTTGCTGGGGCTGTTTTGCTGCAAGAAAGTGCTGGAGTAAGAGAAGGAGGAGAGTGGAGAGAGAACAGGGCAACAAAAACAAGCAAAAAAAGGGGGGAAAGCTCTCAGGATGTTGGGAGCACAAGCGAGAGTTTGTTTTGGGGCTGTTTGGTGGTGGCTGTGGCAGGAGGGCTCGGCAGGCTGTGACTCCACACGTGGCCCACGAGGCCAGGGGATGGCAGGACTCCCCTTTCCCCAGGACCCAAATTAATTTCTGCTCTCTCCGCTCGCGCCGTCCCTAATTCCGCAAGCCTGACTTCATACCCGCAGCAACTTACACTCATTTGTAATCTCACTGCTTACACTCCACTGAACAATAAAAGAACAATAAACTTAATAAAAAGCCCAAGTGATTGGAAATAGCTCTGGGAATGGCACTCCAGTATGAAAGCTATAAATTTACTTGTATACTCATGACATTGTCAGCTAATTTTTATGAAAAGCCCATCACAGAACATTGCACCAAAACACTGTGATCACTCGTATGTCACCCATCACACTTCCCCTGATAACAAAACAGAAAATGCATCATAAAATGATACTTCAAACTCCAAATCCATCTTGAAATGCTCACTGTATACAGTAACAATTCTTCCCTGACCTTGTCTTGCACCTGAACCTTAAATTAATCATTCTTCTTCTAGAACATTAAAGAATGCCCAGCGGCGCTTTTTGTCGAGTTTAAAAGCTAAAACTTCAGCTAATAATATCATTATTGTTTTTGGTTAATATTTCCCTATTCAAATCCACCCAGGGCTGGAGAAGTTACGTGGTGCAAAGTCGGTAATGGGGAGTTTTGGAAACGCGATTGAAAAGTATTTTTTCTGTGCTCGGATCACAAAGTATCGACTGATATTTAGAGGCTGAAGCAAAGCCCACTGAAGTCAAAGGAAAACACCTATTGATTTTAAACGTTTTGGGATCAAGCCCTTAACACCTAATCCTGAAAAATGCTGAGTACATTAAAGCCACATAGGAGCCACAGATATCAAGAATTCACAGGGCTAAATCCTATTAAATACATAGTGTTATCCTGACTCAGACTGAGGTACTCAATTGGATTAATTAGGGAAGATTTTCCAGGAGATGGCCAAGATTTTCACCTCACTCTTTCAGTGGGCACGCTGCTGAGATGACAAATGGGACATGGGACAGCATTTGCAAGTGCCCCCCAAGGAGATTTTAATGGCTCAGGTCTCCAGTGAAATACTTGAAGCCTTTCTGACACAGAATTTAGTGATTTGGGCAGTTCTTGAGACATGAGTGGAAGGTCCTCTGCCACCTGGAGATGGCTCTGCAGAGGTAAGAGACCTCTCAGCCCACCCTTGGGGCTGCTGCCATTCAGCCTTTATTCCTTAATGTTTCTGCTAAAATTATAAAAGCATAAATCCCTGCCTTTTTATCCTCCCCTCTCCACCAGCAGCAGCAGCTTCTGCCTTCAGTCAGGAGCACCAGCAAATGGAGTTCAAATCCCAAATCCCCTTCTGCCCCCTGGGAGTGACACAATGCTGAAATTTGGCAGATGAGTTTTGGTAGGAACTGGATTGTCTTCCCTTTAAAACAAAGCAGCGAGGTTTGATCAGAGAAAAATCAATAAAAACCAATAACTTAAAATCAACAGCCTCAATTGTCATCACTTCAGCAGAAGTGTGAGAAGGCTTTGTCTGGAGCCCTTGCAGGGGGAACGGCAGCTACTGGGAATAACAGGGCAGGAAATGTGGATCCAGGTTGTCATCCTCGCAGTGAAACCCCTGCCCTGGCCTTGCCAAAACAAGGGAGGATGAAGGGGTTAAGCCTTCACCCTGTTACTGAACACTCCAGCTGTGGTCAGTCCCATCCATCCCACCCTCCCCAGGACCAAGAGCCCCTGGTTTTTATGGAGCTGTCCCAGATTAACTTTTGTGTCCAGTTCCACCGTGGAAGCCTCTGATACAAAGAAGTAAGGAAAAGTAAGGGAAAGTAAGGACCTCAACGATTGAAACACAGGGATTATGTCTGAGGAGGACTTTGAGGGACAGAAGAATGTGAGGAGGAAAGGGCTCCTCAGAGCAGCAAAATATTCAATATCAGATACCATCCATTGAACAGCTGCTTGTTTTGGGGGAAAAATCAAGTTCATTGTGCCAAACAGGTCACAGAGGCTCATCCTTGCTGGCAAGGCTCAAAGCAGACCTGCCCAGTTCTCAGAGGAGTTCTCTCTGTGTCTTCTGGTGGTAAAAGTTCTGTGGGGTCAGCCCCTGCCGGTGGGACCAGCCCTTCAGGAGGCGCCTGGGTTAAGGCACTTTCCTGCTCAGGAATCCTTTGAATGAACCTTCATGAACCTTCCTCTGGCAGGGACGTGGCCAAAAGCCATCCCTGGAGATGGCAACTGCCCACAGCCGACAGAGGGGACTCGCTGAGGGGAAAATCTGGGACTCAGTGTCCCACCTTGCTGTGACTGCAGAGAGATGAGGTCAGGTCTAGGAAACTCCTGTCACTTAAAAAATCCTAAAACAGTGCAATGGTTTGGGCTGGAAGGGACCTCAACGATCCCCCCCAGTGCCACCCCTGCCATGGCAGGGACACCTCCCACTGTCCCAGGCTGCTCCAAGCCCCAATGTCCAGCCTGGCCTTGGGCACTGCCAGGGATCCAGGGGCAGCCACAGCTGCTGTGGGAATTCCAGCCCCACCCTCCCAGGGAACAACTCCTGCCCCAGATCCAACCCAGCCCTGCCCTCTGGCAGTGGGAAGCCATTCCCTGTGTCCTGTCCCTCCAGGCCTTGTCCCCAGTCCCTCTCCAGCTCTCCTGGAGCCCCTTTAGGCCCTGGAAGAGGCTCTGAGCTCTCCCTGGAGCTTCTCCTCTCCAGGTGAACCCCCCTCCAGGTGTCCCAGCCTGTTTTTATGACTGACACAAAACTCCTGGAGGTCAGGGAGGGGATTTCCAGTGGCCTCCAGAACTCTGGAGCAGCATTTTGAGGGGACAGTGGCTCCAGGGGAAAGTCCAGATAAAAAACACAAAGCTGTTTATGAAAGGCAGCGCCCAAAGTGGGAGAAGGTGTCAGGATCTGACTCTGATTAATAAGCACCATTTTATGGATCAGAAAATATCACATCTGACAGAGCTGCCAAAGACAAGTCAATTTTGTAGGAGCAGGTTTTATTGTGCTGGTAGCAGTGGAAAAAAAACACCCAATGTTTGACAAAGAAAAGAAACTTAACATGGTATTGAGGATGTTTATTTCTTTTATCATATTATGTATGAATCTTTTATAAGTTTTCAGTGAACTATATTAATTAAAAATTAGTTCTGGGAATATTTTGCTTGTAGCCTAATAAGCTATTACGTCAATACAGATTTTCATGGACTATTTTAAATTTGAAATAAAGGGGTCTCCTGAGTATGAGCAAAGGAGCAAAAATGTAACAAAATAAAATTAAAAAAAAAAAAAAATAAAAGTAGAATGTTTCACACTTTTTTCCTTGTGCAAAAGTAATTTTTTATGTGCTTTATCCTAAAAGTTTAATGATTGTTGCGAGTTTTATGGACTTACCATGAACTCGATTATTTACCATTTTTATTATGAAATTTTTCACTTTATCGGGATCCATCCCAAGGCTGCCACACAAGGCAAGAGTTTCCCAGTCTTCCCTCCCAGTACAAACCAGCGTCCCTCCAGGAAACGCTGCTGGTGGGGGATCATGGTTTGGGTCTGGAGCTCCCCTGGGCACCCCAGCCCCGAGTTGGGGCAGGATGGGGATAAATTCATCCCAGGAATTGTACAGCTCCACCAGGATGGGGCAGAGATGAGGATGAATTAATCCCAGAATTCTACAGCTCCCACCAGGATGGGGCAGGGATGGAGATGAATCCATCCCAGAGTTCTGCAGCTCCTCCACAGAACAAAAGAAAAAGGAATAACTCAAATTCTGGACCTGGTGACGGACAGAATCGATTTTCTGGGATTCCCAGTATTGAGTGTAATTCCCATTTCGGGAGACCCACAGAAGGAGAATCAGATTATAAAATATAAGGCCAGAATAAACCCCCTCATTTCAAGTAACTCCAGAAAGAATGATCAAAAAATGTTGTGTCAATGACAGTTGACAGTTGTCAGTTTTATAGAAATTGTATCTTCCTTCAACTTTTTGCAAGTACAATGAGATGGGAAATTTTATTTTTTTTTAAAAAAATTACATTCTTTGTGGTTTCTTTTCATTTTCAGCAGGCTGCCTTTGTGTTTTCCAACACCTGGACAGACCTTGGAGGCATCAAGGAGATGAGTTCCCACCAGGAATGGAGAGGGACAGCTCAGGGGTAAATCCCCACCTTGGAGGGCTCATGCTGGAGGAACTCTGAATTAAGCAATGTTTCCTAGCAGTGTAACAGATCCTATCCCACTGCAGGAATAAAGCCCGAGTTTTTGGCACTTTTCATTTCTAACATTTATCTTATGACATATTTTTATATGAAATAAATAATACATTCTTTTTTTGTGAAATCTCCCATGCCTCAAAGCCTCTCCATATACAAACTCCACCGTCAGGGTTTAAGACAAACCCTACGTCCACTTAGGAATTTAAAATCATCATAAGGAATTTTGCTGACGAATAAGTGGCAAATAAAGAAACACAACTGAAGTTTCTTGGGGTACCAGTCCCTAAACAACACCTGAAAGTCACAGGTGACCTTTAGTCTTGTGGCCAAATAGTGCAATCGCAAAACGGGCTTTGGAATCCAGAGTCTTCTGGAAAATTCTTCCTAATTTGATAAATGTGGGAAAATTAACATATTTTGAGGGCCAAAAATATGACCCTTCCTGGCTGTTTGCTGCCTGATTTTTCAATTTTGTTTTGAAGGCATTTTGCTCATTTTACTTATTTTTTTTTTTTTTCACGTAGCAACCTCCTGAAAACATCAAGCAGCAACCTCATAGAAAAGACTCTTGTCCATCGTTCCAAAGGCAACCAAAGATGTGGGAGTGTTCCTTTCAGCCTTGTCCATGGGCAGACACATTGAAAACCCCAAATTCCACGGTCAGGGCTCATCTGGAGTCATCACAAATAAACGTGACCACAGCAGTGGGGTGAAGGTTTGGGATCAGCCCAGACTCCAGCGAACCCAAGCCCAGGGGCCTCACTCCAGCACTGCCCATCACTCCAGTGCTGTTCATGGAAACCAGAGTAATTAATTCTAATTATTTCGCCTCCCAATCAGCAGCGCAGCACTGGTTGGTTTAACCTGGTTCAGGAACCAAAGCAAACAGCAGTTAATTGATTTGCTCGGGTTCACATCAGAAGGATCTGACACAGAGTGGGATGAGCAGCACAACCCCCTGATTCCCACTTCCCTGCTTTATCCCCAGGCTCCAGCTACTTCCATGGGCTGCAGTTTGCGCTTTTAAAGAGCCAAGGAAAATCAACATCACCCATCTTTGTGTCGTTTGGTTTGCAGGTTGGAACGTGATCCTCATATTCATATTAATGAGCTGCTTCTCATGAGGCAACCCATTAAATTTAATAGGAGAGCAACAAAAACCTCCCATGAAATGAAATAGTTGCAGTTGTGTTTACATTTCCTTGAACGCTGCACTCTGCATTCCCGTGCCAGGAACAAACTTGTGTGCTTTTTTTTTTAATGATAAACGGGTTTTAATGACTCTCTTTAGCCTTTTCTGCCACTTTCCCCTTCTCTCCTGGTGGGATGACAGGATCCCACCCGTCACCTGGAACTGGGCACAGAATGTCCTCCATGGGTAGGAAAAGCAATTTCTCATCATTGCAGCTTTTCAACACTTTTTCCAAATTCATTTTTAATGGATGGAGTTTCTAACTTGGACAGTGATGAACAAGGAATCCATTCAAAACATTTGTTTCAGTGCTTTTTGGGGTTGGTTTAGGGACCAGTGCACCACAACCTTCCCTCTTCTGAAAGAACTCCGGTGTTGTTTCAAAACAAATTATGAAACCCAAACTCCGGCAGAAAGAGGATTTCCTCCCTGCTTGGTTCTGCAGAAACAGCATTTTTGTCAACAAGATTTCATTATTATTAAACTGTTTTTATGCTTTTTAAATCTCAAACAAGATCCCTAAAAAGCCAGAGGGCCTTTCCAAGCAAAATCCATGCAGGTGGGCTCCAGAGGAAATCCTCGGGTGATCTAAAAGGCAGAACTGGCAGCAAAACTTTTCCCAGACTCCTCATAGCACAAATCAGGGCATTATTAAGTTTGGAAATCCTGGAGCAGGTGACCCATTTGAATTTGTCCCTGAACTGCAGAATCCCATATTTTGTAGGGCTGTCACCACAGCACCTCAATATAAATCAAATAGTAAATGTAGCTGCTGCTGTGGTGTGGTGGCCCCAAAACAAAAGGGGCTGTGACAAGGACAAAACCAAGCTGAAGTCTCCAGAGATCTCAAGGTTTGTGCCATAAAATTGGTTTCTTTCTTTTCATAGAAGCCCCTCTGCCCTGGAGCCAGGCTGGGACACCTGAGGGTGCTCACCTGGAGAGGAGAACCTCCAGGGAGAGCTCAGAGCCCCTGCTAAGGCCTAAAGGGGCTCCAGGAGAGCTGGAGAGGGACTGGGGACAAGGGATGGAGGGACAGGACACAGGGAATGGCTTCAAACTGAAAGTGGGGAGATTTAGGTGGGATTTTGAGAAGGAATTCCTGGCTGGGAGGGTGGGCAGGCCCTGGCACAGGGTGCCCAGAGCAGCTGTGGCTGCCCCTGGATCCCTGGTAATGCCCAAGGCCAGGCTGGACATTGGGGCTGGAGCAGCCTGGGACAGTGGGAGGTGTCCCTGCCATGGCAGGGGTGGCGCTGGGTGGGATTTAAGGTCCTTTCCAGTGCAAACCACTCCATGGTTCTCTGATCTCCAGTCCTGAGGTGTCCAACCAGCCCATTCCTGTTGGTGATGATGCCCCAATGTCCTGGCCCTCCCAAACGAACCCCAGGGCAGTGCCCAGGAGTCAATCCCTGCTGGATTAACCACTGCAGAGGAGGAGCAGCACACTGTGAAAGAACCTGACACAAACATCCCGGCACTTCAGGGTGCATAACGAGGGTGAAGTCATGCGGCTTTCCTCCAAAAGCTTAAAAATTAAAATAAATGTTTGATTGAGCAGGAAAAAAAGCAATACCCAGGAAGCTGCTGCGCTGCTCTTTCCTAATTTTCCTGTAGTCATTAGAGAGACATTGTTTCACAGTTGTTTTATTTTTCCTGCCGCAGGATCACGTCTCTCCCAGCCTTTATAATTTTCATTTCTCTGACCAATCTCCTCTTAATCTTTTGGTTCAGCAGGGCTGGAGCCCACGGTCCTGCCACAGTGCCCTCTCTGTCCAGCTGTGCACACCAAGAAAGCCTGGCAAGCAAAATAGCAAAAGCTCGTCCTTTTTGACACATTTGCATCTCTTTGCTCCTTGTGTTTCTTCGTTATATGAATTTATTTATTTTTGGTTTTTTTAGTACTGTAAGGTGTTCAAGGCCAGGCTGGATGGGGCTGGAGCAACCTGGGGTAGTGGAAGGTGTCCCTGTCCACGGGGGATTTAAGGTCCCTTCCCACCCAACCCAGTCTGTGGTTGTATGGTAAAAATATATAATCTGTAGAAACAATGTAAATTAGAATTTAGGAAAGGCACCAGTGAGCTCATTTAGACCCTAAACATGGAGGAGCAGTTGGATATCCAAGAGCCATCCATATCCTGGGATAGACCCCCCTGGAGCAGCTGCTGGAGCTCCCTGGCTTTAGTAAAGGCACTGTGAGTGTTCCTGGCTGTGGATCACGGCTCTCAAGGAGCCACGAGGGGAAAAAACCAGGCAGGAAACCAAAAGTGGGAAGGGCAGGATCTGCTGCTGGAGCCCAGGCACAGCCCTGGGATTCTCCTCATCCTGCACCACCTCCATGCTCAGCTGTCCAGGAGTGAGGGGCTCTCCCAGTGCTCCAAGCCTAAACCCCACAAGGAAAACTGGAAAGAGCCGAGAGAAGAGGATGGCAGCTTGCTCCTTCAAATCCAGAGGAGGAACCACAGCCTCAAAGAGTTCCAGCATAACATTTGAGCTCTACTTACATCAAATGTCCTCGTGTTTGGAGCAGGTGGCTCACCAACCCTTTTCCTCTGTAATTTCATTATGAAAGCCTCCTTATTTATCTCTCAGACTCATCTGAAAATTACAAAAAAAAAAGAAAAAGAAAACAAAACGCGTCGGAAAAGTGTTTATTGGGAGAGCTGCAGTCCTGGGGGACATTCTCCAAGGGAGAGGGATGTTTAATTAAACACACAAGGCAGCGCTCGCCCAATGGAAGGTGCCTCTGAAGTCCTGGCGGCTGTTTCCTGGCACGCACTGCTCCCAATATTCATCGGGGAGTGTTTATTTTGGATAACCCAGGCTTCCACAGGCACACCGAGAGGTGAGGTAACAGCTAAAGCCCCACCACACAGCTTCCATTTGGGTGACATCTTTCAGTTCCTCATCCAAGACAGGAATAAATAAAATTAAACCACACAGGGATGTCTCCTCTGCATCCCCAGCACCGCTGTTGATGCTGATCACGTGGAAAACTAAGGATTTTATTTTAATTTTTTATTTTCCCAGAGTTCTCCATGGATGTACAACCAGAGACAATGATGGAAACGCCGAGTGCTGTAAACTGAAGAAGGGAATTAGGCAATTTGTTAATGACAACTTCTTATTTGGGTGCAGCCCCGTTCCCTTTGGAGCGGGCGCTCTTTATTCAACCTTTCAATGTCAGTTATCATTTTTAGAGCAGCTTGACCTGGAAGCACACAGTTAAAATTGTGGTGACTGTTAATGACAGTTTTATTGGACACTATGCTTATAGTTCACATTTTGAGGTCTGTATGTAATTGATCTTTCTCCCCTACATGAGAAACACTGCAATGAGTTGGTTGCAGCACCACATTATAGATATAGAGAAATAATAATGATGTCACCTTGAGATTCAAAGATCGTGGAATAGTAATAGTCTCCTAGCTCATTCTCCCAACTGTGATGACCTCTCCAGTACTAAATCTTAACAGTCTCAGCATTATTTTTGAATTATTCATGCTAGCCTTTTCCCTCACTACAAAATCAAGGAAAATGAATGCATCATGCTCTGTCAGCTCCACAGGTATTTTGGTAAAAGTATAAGATGTTATTTGGTTTCAAA